>OY735262.1:9139546-9358150 GCA_963457715.1 Argyresthia albistria
TTTCTGTTCTTTCCTTTGGCCGCGAGATTACAGGGTTAATTCTCAGGGTAGGGCCTGTAAAAGGGACACTTGGCGTGGACACTTAAGGGACCGTGGTTTTGACAACCGGGGCTTTCCTGGTTCAGAGGATCTCGTCTCATCACTGTGCAGTGTGAAAACGCTGCCAGTGTAATATGCACCATGGGCCGGGCGATTCTTGGGGCGCGCGGTTTATTTGTGTAATTGTTTTGTTTACTTACTTTATACTTTATTGCACAGAAAAAACATATTACAGACACTTAATATTGGAAAAAACATGTACAAAGGCGAGCTTATCTCTAAAAAGAGATCTCTTCCAGCAAACCTAGAATGGAGAGGATAATTTATTAAAAGGTAGACCTACATATTATGTGCACAACGATAAATATTATATTAATAGACTACTTACTAATAAGTACGTAAATACATAGGTATAACATAACAACATGGCGTGCAATAAACAAATATGAATATGAATATGAATACGAATCAAATAATACATAAATAAATAGAAAATTAAGCATATTATGGTAGAGAAAGATAGTGTTCTTTCAAGCGTTTTTTTGTTTTTAATTTTTTGTAACGTGTCTTGCTTGACGAAGAGAAGTGGTAGAGAAGCGGCCTATGTAGGTAGGTGTGGGCTGATTGATGATAATGATGATGCCTTGACGAAGCCGAATCTAGTGTAGCTGTCTAATTAAATTACTCAATTTTATGTCCACAACGACACTGAATATGCAAGAGTCCCCTTCAATGTTATTCGACCGACCGAGGCTGTATGTAAAGGAGGGTAATGGTTTTTCTTTGCAGAGCGTTGAAGTTAATAGAGTATACGCCATCGCTATGGTGGATGTGGGGTGTCCGTTAAAACTGTTCATGCAGCGGGCAGCCTTACTTACTCCGTCTAAAACTAAACTCTAATAATAGCTCTAACATCTTTATCTCTCGTGTCTTATTTTACCTATTCATTTTAGAGAATGTAAACAAATTCTTGTCTATCAGCAAACTTGTTTTGTAATGAGGCCACAAAATTTTGAATCTTGGAAAGTGGCTGCTCTAGAGAAGATGAGTTTAAAAAAATCAAAGAATTACAGAATAAAACTTGCAACAAATGCAAACAAATTGGGATGACGATTGTGCCTTTGACACACCGTATGGGAAAAGGCGTGACGCTTTATTATTTTAGTATTATTACTTATTAAAAGCGAGGCTATCAAATGGCTGCTCAAACTGCCACCTTTATGAGTTGTGACGTTGACGAAAGCGACCAAACGCTAAATAAATAAAAGCGAGTCTCGGCACCGAACAGTCTATTTAACAAACCCACCTTTCACAGCTGCACTATCGCTATCAGCAATAATAGTGTGTTGTGTTTGTGTGGCACGCGCGGCGCGTCAGCCGGCCCAACTTGCACCTGTAGCGTGGCATGTAGCGGCATGGACCAGTTGTTCCGCGGGTCACTTGCTCAACTCGTCCACCACTGGCTTCCCGCGGAACCATTATACTGATGACGTCAGCTCTCGCCAATTATCTTGTGGAATTCTGTTGTTGTGATAGCTGCCTATGGCCTATACGACACGTAATGTTTGACCACACTTTTTTAAAGATATTCGGTTGTCCTGAATTTAGAAATTGGTGTTATTTTGAGTTGAGGAGCAATTATGATACTGCATTAAATTATTACCAGGCATAAATCATCGCTTGCTTCACTCGAACCACTGTTAAGACACCCAGACGAAATGTTTTGAAAGCCTGTTGCTTTAAGAGTGTATAATTGAATACTAAGTAGGTAAGTATTTATGCATATAAATCCCTGAGGGTGTTGCGGCTCTGTTACACAAATGGAATAATTAAATTAATCTGTTTTAATTTATCGATAGCCGTAGGAAATTAGGAGCATGGTAGATTGTTATTCCAATCTTAGATTCGCAATTTTTTATTGCAGTCAGTAATTACAATTCTTAGAGTTAGTTCTGCCTTCTTAATAGATTATTCTTATCGTTTTAACTATAGTTTCATGCTAAGAGATACTACTTTTAAGCAATTTACTGAAAGCATTACAGTGAATTATTGTTGTTGTAGCCCAATGCATCGTCGTCATATCCCTATTTATCGTCATCATCCGAACGTTGAACTGAATAAATAATAATAATAATTCTTTATTTTTAAAATAAGATGATTCACATATAATTTGTACAATTTCTTAATTACATTTTTGCAGGGAGCACTTTGTAATGTCACACCTCACCTCCAAAGCACTATATAAAACAGAATATAACATACTGTACGAAAAAGATAATTTTAATCATATAATGTGACGAGGTCAGCCGAATGGGCCTATTAGACTACGCTGTCGGCAGGGCCCTGTCTGACTCACTGTCTCTTTCTAGTCGTTCCATCAGAGTGAGACGTCTATACAAATCGTGCCCTGCCGACAGCGTAATGTAATAAGCGCTGATGTAGAGCTCGTGAACTTCTCGCCTTGTCTCACGCATTGATTAAGAAACTCGTCGATGATAAAATAAACATTTAGAAAATAATTGAAACAAAAAGTAAAACTTAAAAAAAAGACTTCCACAAACCTTATTTGATTAGAAACCAATGTCAAGTGCTTTTTAGTTTAATACAAACTGTAACCCCCTATTCCCCCCCTTGGAGAATTAATTTCGTCAAATCCCATCTTAGTGCTACCCTACGCTACATAAGGAACCCCTTTTAAAATTTTCATGGCTCTAGGTCCACCGGTTTAGGCTATGCGTTGCCCGTCAGCCACGCATAGTAGATTGTATTTGTACCTAGTATTGAGCAGTTCTGGTGGTCATGTGTGGTCTTCATCATCAGTTCCGCATCTCAATATTATGCTTACCTACCATGTGCATTTGCACGAGTTATTATAAAAAATACAAAAATCATAATTTCATAATTTCATAATTTCTTTATTGCACACAAAAAGTTACATAGGACAGTAAAAAACATAGAAAACGTGTACAAAGGCGAGCTTATCTCTAATAAGAGATCTCTTCCAGCAAACCAAATAGGGATGAGACAGGTGGATTGCTGAGCAGGAGTAGACCCATGTGTACAATACATATAATTATTACTTACAAATCAATAGACTACATAAACTAGTGCATACTTATATAAATAAATATGAAATATATTTATATAATATACATAAACTAATAAATACTATACATACATACTACCTATAATTCTATAAAGACAGGTAATGCTTCTTCACACGACTTTTAAAAATACTGAGAGTACTCATCACTATAAGTCTGCCTATAATATTTGAAGAGTTCCCTCGATTTCTCCAGGATCCCATTATCAGATCCTGACCTGGTGTCAATGGGACCAATGGGAAGGTAAACCCTTTCAAACAAAAGATATATACTAGCAATGGGACCAACGGGAAGCTTCCAAACAAAAAAATAATTTTCCAAATCGGTCCATTCGTCTAGGCATAATCGTACACCGATTACGCCTAGACGAAATATATATATATATATATATATATATATATATATATATATATCCCGACGAATTGTAAACCTCCTCCTTTTGTGAAGTCAGTTAAAAAATATATATATAAGTAAAATCACTAAATGTAGCCCACTCATGTCCCCACCGAGGAGCACAGTCCTTGATATATGTTATATAAATAAACAAATATTTATAAATACGTTGGCTCCGGTTTAGATTTCTCTACATGATCTATTATGAATATGATAGCTATGGTATTGTAGAGTATTTTGTGTTTTCCTAACGTGATTTTTTCATTTACATCCCCACGAAATGATTAATTTCAATATACGCTGTGTTCGATGCCCGTGAAACTGAATATCTCTACGAAATTAACAAGACCTTAATCGATTGATCTTATAAACGGTCACGAATTTAAATTTTAATTCACCTAAAATACAAACATTGAATGGGCTCATGCTCATGCATTCATGGCTCATTGAAATCCATTCATATTAATTCAATGGTTCTTTTAATAATATACTTTGAGAACAGATTTACATTCTTGCTCGTATTATTTTTCCCATTCCTGCCATAGTGGCTGGAGGCGTTTTGGTTTGTGCGGATTATTAGATTAGAACCTACTACGATTCGGTACGTAGGTACGCCAAATGTTTATTTACATGTTGTACATTTTGCAATATTTGTACATCCACCCCCTAAGGGGGCTATAATGACTAAACTACATACTTAACTGTACGATCATTCTGCCTTTACCAGTTAGGGCGGAAGTCTCCTCTAGATTCTGTTCTTGGAAGTAAAGCATACTCTGCGCGCGCGCTTCGAATACGCTTCCTGTGACACACACGAGTGCGATCATTAGCAGAGAAAGCCGACACGAGCTCATCTTGACAATGCAAGAGATCTATTTTTTATATCACATTATATAACATGATTACAAGGAAGCCTTTATTCGTATCATTTTCGCACACGTATAACGGAAGCAGACAAATTGTTGGATGTACAACTTTATGTAACGCACATGACTGATTACTATTTACAATTTTCCCCTCATTTTCTTCAAGAGTCGATACGCAGACCGAGAAGTCTTTCACCAGGAAATGGGGACGTGTTGATGGATGAAGGCATGATTCGAAATTACTATACGAGATAACTACAAGTTCTCTCATTTCCAAGAAACACCATACATGTATGTTAACACGTTATGGTGGACACTCTGACAATGGCAAGGTCTTTGTAGTCGTGGACTCGTGGGAAGGAACCCTTGTCCAATCACAGCTGAGGTTAATTTGATCATTGAACAAAACCTACTATTTCCAAAGTATGAGAACTAGGTGAAGGTCGTTGAATTTCAGAGACTCTGATTTATCTGGATTGTAATCCGAAAAACCAGATTGCAGATATAGGAAAGCCGAAATATTACTCATAAATAAATGTATTGGTTTCCATGGTGTATAGATACTAAGCTTATTGAAGGCTACACCTATTATTTGCAAATGAAATTCGCTAGGGATCTATTGAATTAACCAATGGTAGAAAATCTGCTGGCATAGCAAAATGCCATAATGCTAGCCGCGGCTTAATCAGCTCGGAGGTCGTAGGGCTTCCGGCGTAAACAATAGATGCGTGCGTTGTTATCTAACGTGCATCCGTGACATCATCTGTTTGTGTGTAGTTTGAGAAGGCTATAAATGTATTGATACCAATTTGGCCAGTATAGTCATCTTTTGTTCCGAATTTGTGTAGTGTTTCATCTGGATTCTTTAAACAAGTATTTCTTCTCTTCAACTTTTTGCGTCATGGACATCTAATATCATCTTTATCTATGTAACATAATTCGTAGAATCAGTCACATCTGACGTCGTATATGGCTAAACGGTCCTACTTTAAGGAGTAATACTTCTGTAACGATGTGTTCATTAGTTTGCATCTCTTTAAATTAACTACAGCAGTCAACTCTTGGTACATTAAATTGAACGCAATTTTCCTTAACAAGGCTAAATTAATCTCTGGCTATAAAATAATTTGGTTCACAGAAAGTGAGTTTCTTGTTTATGTTTCTTTCACTCCAAGCGGTTGTTTGATTTCAGTATACAGCACTTTGAGAAGATCAGAACCGTATATCCGAAGACAGACAGAATTCCACAAATTTTAATGTTTTAATAAAATAAGCCATACGCTTTGTACCCTACAGTCTTCACAAAATAAAAGGCCGGTTATGACAGTTCACGCCCATGAAGTTTTGACCCCTAATGCGTAGGTAATAATAAAAGCCAACTCTTGCGTACAAGCAAAGCGTATAAGTTGCACCTAAAAACCGCTTCTATTACCTACGCGTTAGGGGTTAAAACTTCATGGGCGTGAACTGTCAAAACGGGCCTTTTATTTTGTGAAGACTTTAGATGTAATTTGCTCTAGGGTACTTGCAGCCCGTATGACCTGCTTTAACTCTGGAGTAACAACGCCAATACCTTTTGCCCATCCAGTGTAAAAGAATGTCCAAATGACACGGTTTGCTTCACACTTGGCCGGTTCAGTTGTGTATAGCTGAATGGCTCCCCGGGTGATTGAGGCGTTAATTGTGCCAATCTATGTAGTTGTAGGGCCAACAGCTTTCACCGCATAGTTCACCGCTGCGGACGCCTACGTGTACAAATGTGACTCAATACGATTTAATATTTAATAGTAGTGGTATTTCTTATTGGCAGTTTAATATATTTAATTGATTTTATTCGTATATACTCTGTTCATTTTCTGCGTGTCCTTTGGTCTCGCGGTCTTGCCGCCCCGGCCTAATTTGAAAGACTGCCGACACTCGATCAAAGAAAGCCCAATGGACACAAAAATAATGAATGCAGTACAAATCAAATTGCAAGCAAGTAGAAAACAATATATTACGAAGGCGAGCTTATATCTATCAAGATAATTAATTATTCGTTATTGGATTTGATACTATGGCCAAAAAGATAACCATTGATTGATTGAATCAATTTGATTAAATATTGGATTTGTTGGATTTGTTCAATGCAATATGGCCATAAATTTGGCATGTTATCTGAAAACATAGTGCATATTAATCCATACTAAATGTAGCCAAACTTGCCCGACCAACCGTAGAGTATGGGGCAAATGGTGACCTCGAGTAATTGCAGGAAACTACATATTTATTTTCTCTGTTATGATTTGTTGTACATACGGGCTATGTGTGTTCTGTGTACATACTTAAATTCAAATAGCATCATCAAAATGTAACATACCACTCGAATGACTCAAAACATTTTCGTGCAGCTCCAAATTATTCAAACCTGCATTATGTGCTTTTGAATAGCATACCTACCTTACTTTCTTCTACAGACTTCTCCATTATCTCCATTATGTGACTTCCCACGTGACTGCGATATGACAAAACGTCCCAATTTTTCCCGCCCAAGTGCCGACTCGGTTACACAGCGCTGGGCGGCGCCCACGCATCAATTTGCTCGACGGGAAGCTAAGATTGTTCATGATGTATAAGAAGATATAGGAGCGTTGCATTAAACAGACACCTCGGCCATTTCACAAGATTGAGTTAGTATAGGCAAGAGGTGTATCTTGATTGACAGATGTAGCAGCAATATTACAAGTAATCTGCCTAATGACTAATACACTTTACATAATGTATAGCTTTTTGAGTGCATTGCGAAATCGTAGAACCGATGAACTTTGTTTCGGTTACTCAATCGGGAATTACAGTCGTAAATACGGAATGTTGCATGAGTGTATAATTTACGTGGCTAAGAAAATACCAACGCTTTTAACAAATAAATTGAGGAAATCCTTCTTACACAGTAGCAGACGTACTTACGGACTTAAGTACTTACAGGAATTCGGGCATGCGGTCGGTTTAGTTAGTTAGACTATAATACTCTGACGACAACGAAAAGGATGAAGTTAGTAAGAAACAAAACTAGGTAAGTAAGAAAACGCTGCTGTGACCGGGATAGTGCTAGGTCAACGAAGACTTACAATTTACACGGTTATAGTAATCAACTGTTGAATGGACACGTACCTACTCTTTTCCCCTATAATCTTCTCTCTATCACAATTTGAAAATGTTGAGAAACGACATTATAATATGAAACGTTCCTTATGGTTTGCTTCGATAGCTGTCTTCAGGCTCTTTTCCCATCAGCTAGTTGTAGAGTTGTATTGTACCTATGTGTGTACACTACCACCCTACGAAGTGAGCTTGTAAACCTTTTTGCAAATCAAAAGTTTACGTTCCCAGGCTCTAATGAAATGCACATGAGCATGTAGGCACTAAAGTGCTGTGCGTGTTAACATACATGTACATGTACAGTGGAGCAGTTAGATGCAATTAGAACCGTACATGAATGCGTGTAATGTTAGCTCCAGTATGATTACGCTATGTAGAGAGGTGCAAGGCAGGAGGCAAAAGGACGACGCCCTTTGCGCGGAGTCGACAACTGACCTTTGTAGACGAGAATTCATACTTTTTATGCAAAAATCATTGGGGCATGTTGCTCAGTGGTAATAAGGTGATGTAGATTACTAATATGAGTAAGATATAGAAGGACCCATTAATAAGAATAATACACAAACAGAAAGCCCATTGGTAGTTATAAAAGTCGTATTTCTAAAATGGATTTCTAAAATGATTTGCAATTGATAAAACTTTGTATTTGATAAGTGTATTATGCTATCTTAGGTAATTAAATCGGTACGGACATAGCTACTCTACTTATTAGATCGTATTTTATCAGAAAATCAGTCTGTGAGAAAACCACAGTATCGTACGCCCCGCTGTAGAAAGTGGGTAGTGGTGACTAGTGACTATACCCTATCCAATATAACAGGCAACTTGACAGACGTAATTTATTTTACTGAGTTACCGTATATCCCATGCCTTATTGTTTAACTCAGTACACATATCATATACGTGATATGGTTGTTTGTTGTTAATCCACCATGTTTGTAGCACTTCTGCATTGTGTTTGGTATGCAATTTCCATGAACGTAAATGAATGTAATGAATGAGGGCAATAAAACAGCTGATAAGTTTTACTACACCTAGTAGTACCTACTATATGTATTTATGTATTTAAAGAAATGTACAAATCGAGCAATTAAATTGAACGAAAACGTACAATTTGAGTTTGACTCAATATAAGTCAGAACCTTTACAAAATCACCAAATTGTGTATATTTTTGATGTCTTTATGCTAAAGTGGTTCACAATATCGACATCGGATTACTTACTTATGCCAAAAAGGCAGATATTGAGAAATCACAAGTTTTTTTTCCATTTGAACCAGCCAGAGAGCTCCGTCCGGACTGCGATTCCTATGAATAATGAGAATAAGACTCATGTTATGTTAACCACTTACCGCATGGGAAACCATACATATATGGCCATCATAGGATTTTAACTTTATTAGGTATCAAGCAGTGAGGTTGAAAATTATTGCATTTTGGCTTAGGCTATGTAGGCAGTAAGGGGTTAAGAAATGTAGTCTTAGAAATGGTTAAGAAATGTTTACTGCAACATTTGTGTTGCATTTCCAACATGCCGCTCATCATCCGGCGGCTAGAGATGGCTAGAGTCTGTGGCATCGGCAGCGCCGGCTCTGCCTGTTTGTTTATACACAGACAGCGGAGTATTCAAACCCATAAGTTCATTGTCGTGCAGTCGTTGCGCTCACTTGCGTGAATGCGATCACGCCCACACCCACACCCACACCACACACACACACACCACATAACATATTCTGACTGCGGGTGACGGTACACGATCACAACTAATAGTTAGGACGACACCGACCGAGTTTATGGCAGGAGCTAGAGCTAGATTGAGGACATCTCATCTATCTAATACGGTTTCGTTAAGCGACAACCTTTTAAAGCCTTGTAAATAATGTCATGAGCTTTTTTCAAAGTAACTACTTACATTCACTTTTGTAAAAATCTTAAACCCTTTTTGAAAAAGACGAACGTACTTCGACCGATTGTACCGGAATCGAATCTAATCGAATAGGCTTAAAGTCTTGTGAGTGTTGTGTGTGGCTGTTCTGTTGTAGATTTAAACTTTGATTCGTTGCCTAATTCACTAATAAATAACAGGTTGTTAAATAACATCGGTCAACCTTCATTGCTAGGTTTAGATCAATCATCATCGGACACAGGCCGTGTTGCTCTATGTCGGACATGTTCGATCATAAACCAATGACTGAAATGAAAAGGGCAACACCAAAGTAATACATATTTAAAACACACACCACACATAAACAAAAAAAGTTGAAGTATGAGAACGAGCAGAGGAAAATGTATGTGCTGACTTGTGTAAGTGCAAATCAAAAGTAAATCTACAAATTACCCTCGGCGTTGCGAGTGGATATTCAGGTTCGGCCACATCCTCGGGCCCTTTGCGGAAATGTTGTCTAATAAGCTGGAACCGGACAGGGCAGGTTCGACTCCCGGTGGGACCAGCTACTGCCGACGACGACCAGCCACACTAACCAGTCGTCATGCCTCAATGTATATAGGTAATGGTAAACATAATTCAGAAGTAGCATGGGTGGCTGTAAAAAAAATCCAGAATTATAATAATAATAATAAGTATGAATAATTTCTGGTTTACTTCAGTAGATCGATTCATTGCACATTGTGGTCATGCGGTGATTCCTTATCGATAAGCAAGTTTTGTCTTATTTGCTCTAAAAGATTGCTTTATTTATATTATACACTGAAAACTATTACGGGTAGGCATCGGTATTTATAGGCATTTAAAGGCCTCCATCAGACATCATAAAAGGTGGACTTCCCTCCTCCTGCTTACAGGTACATGGCTATGATGATGATGAGTGAGGATGGCCGATAGTAATCTCGTTCGCCGCGCCGCCGGTCCTGCCACCCGGTGATAAACATCGACCGGATTTTCTGATACTAGATTACCCTGAGTTTATTGCGATAAAATGATTGCGTAACTAGTAGGCTGGCTGGATTGGAATCCTGTTCCACGTTTAGTTTCGCTTCTTCGTTTGCATGTATAAAATTTCTGATTGGTTTCCTTCGATCCCGTCGAGCATGCTGCGGCTTCCTGAGTGTTGCAAGATTTATCTCAGTTGGAAGACGCGGCGTAAATGCACTTTATAGTTTAGAGGATATGTAAGACTGCCCGCTGTACAATGTACACCATAGAGTAAATTATATGTGTCATATCTCTTCTCTCACGTGAGACATCCGCGAGGCTGATGTAGATTGCGTTTTGCAGACTATATTTTCTATTATTGGTAGTCTGGAAAACACAATGTACATCAGTCTTGGGATGTCTCCCGAGAGAGCGGGATTTCCATTCGAGGCTGTTATCCACTACGTTCAACTTCAGGTTCAAGCGGCGTTTAGCGTGCGTGACTGGCTCGGATCGGAGATAGTGGGTCTGATTGCCGGTGGCTATTTTAGAATCACGAAACCGCTTGTACCTAAATAAAAACCCGCGCAGAATTGGTTATTTTGTGCTCACCTAAAAATGGCAATGATGGGTCATTATGGTCATTATTATGGTGTTCATACGACACGATTTCTTGTGGATGTGAAACTATAAAGTCGTGCATTGTATTAACGGCCATTAGAATGTTAGAAATAGTGGGATTATGTATGCACGTATAGGCAGCTCAAGTGGACGATCCTTTAAGTGTTAATTTAAGGTTATAAATAGGTATTTTATATTTTAAGAATAAGTTTAAGAGGAGAAGGAGAAGTTGGTGAATATAATTAAGATATTTGATTAGCAAATATGTCGATAAATTATCTGACACAATTTGCACTATTGCACGACAAAACTCTAATCAACATTATGTTTCTCTCATAAATCACTGATGCTCTACAGTCAACTCTTGGTCTACTCTACACCATGAGTTTACATAATATCAGATACGGTTTTGAATATTGCGCTTATAATATTACACTGCACTAATAAGGCATAAACTACATTAATATTATTTATAGAGTCGGTAACGGAAAACTTAGAGAAATTAGATTCATGTAGTTTTATCTCTTTATGTGAAAAAGAAAACAACAATTGCTTATAGAAGTGTAGTACTTATAGCAGTGTATGATTGTTTTAACATTAACAATCAACATTTGAATCATGCGATTTCATGGAGGTAAACTTTTGTAAAGTTGTTATAGCGTTATAACGCGTTACAGAAATATTTTACGATCCCGTTTAAACGACGAACGTCTGTATGATGGGTAACCATAAGTCACTTATAAAACCTCCGTAGTATTCTTCAGAGCCTGTATTGTTCAATTTATAAAAAAAAAAGATACGCGTGTAGCACCGTACACGTGTTAGAAGAAAAACTTCTGTAGCTAGATCATTAAGTGGTACCTATACTATACACCTATACCTACCTATACTAAAAGAGATTTAAATTTCCAATTTTGAGATCCAATCTCTGCTTCAAGTTACTTTTAAGTTTCAGACGTCCGATTATTTGAAATTATTTTATACTTGTACTTACTTTTAATACGTCATGTCATTTATTTCCCACCATTCCTTATCTACAATTTGTCGCGCTCGTGGTGATATACTTAACTCATTCAATAGTGTCACTACTATTTGCATCTCGCTCAGATTATATACCATCTGACGTCACGTCTTTAAGCCGTCTCGCTCAAATGTATCATTGCTTTGCTTGTTTTAGAAATCCATATCGACCCGTGTGACATTGATGAAACTCTTTTCTTACAAACTGTATGGATCGCATCGCACAGCTGTCAAACATAAGTTCCGGTTCCAACAAAGAGGTTGAACGAAGTAGTTTGAGTCATGCTAGTTGGTTTTGTTTCTCCCAGCCAGCGGCGGCGGCGGCGGCGGCGGCGGCGGCGCCATCTTGGCCATACCGGAAATCAAGAACTCGTGGAAGAATGCTTAAAATAATTTCTATTTGTTAACGTTTCATCAGGTTTTTCTCTCACTAATTAACATTCTTTATTGTACGAATGTATTATTATCTTATCTGATTAGTTAAAAACCGTATTGAAAATAGTTGCGGTTTTAAAAGTCTTCAGCCGACCCTGACGTCACCGATTCCAATTTCCGTTACATTTCTTAGCCACTCGTGATAGCACCCGGCTAGTAGTAATTGAAAAGCAAATATATGAATAACCCACAGTTGAGAGGTTAAATAAATTTTACCCCCGTGCCCTAAGAAGTTTTACTTCAAAAAAAACTTGTGCAGCAATCGTTTGATATTTAAAGTCCATGAAAACTAACTTCACTTAATATTCATATTACTCAAACTCAAACATCGATGGACTGGATAAATGTGGCAACGATGAATTTGGCCATGTGTTGATATAAATGTCACCAGTACCACTGGATACAGGTGACACCGCATCATTAGTTTGAAACATAATATTTTTTGTATTTCGTCATTATTATCTAGGTTTCTATCATAATAATGAATTAAATAAACTTGATTTTCACCAACGGCTCTAGGGTGAGGTCTCTAATAGATTAAGTGGGGCATTTATTATTGTAATTTACGAGTAGAGCCGCGAGCCTCTGAAACTTCATTGGTCGAGCAAGTGCCACAATTACGGTCATTGTCCTTTACTATAAATACTCTACGCTACGTCATGCTTCATTTTTAAATGTGGTATCTAAAACGTACGGTAAAATTGGATAGGCGTGTTCTATACCCAGTAGTGCTAATTTATTGATTGATTGAACGTCGGGTTCAGAGGATTTGGTGATTTGCGAATTAAGTTGATAATATAAATAAATAAATCCTGTTATGCATGTTTTATTCGCATTGGAATCTATTCATATAATGTAGTGTAGACTAGACACTCACTATGGCCCATATCTTTAAAAAGCCCACCGAGATATTGTTTGTCCTTAAAACTTACATCGAGATGAGATAAAATAAATTTAATCATATACATGCTTATGAATACATATGAATACATATGAAATACATATGAATTAACCAATTCATTAATAAGAGTATTGGGCCCATAGGGTGAATAAATTAGTGACATAACGGTGTCAAAATTATGTACAAAATTGAGTAAATATACTACACCATATAACATTTATAAAATAACATTTACGTAAGGGCACATTTATATTCCTCGGCTCCATACTAGGATACTCTCGTAGGAACCAGAAACAGCGACATCACAAACAACATCCAAGGCCCCAACACTCCAAGACCGTTTCTACGTTTTTCGGGAACGGGTGGAAACATTTATTTAACCGCTCTAACCACACAAATATATCTAGATATATTTCTGTGGCTCTAACAAACTATGTGAGATAAGAAATGACGCTAAAAAATCGCGTGAGTATGGGACTTTTATGTCAAATTATCTGGCTTACCCTGAGTTGCATGAAACAAAGAAAAAGCATAATCCTTAGCATTATAAACAAATGACAATTATATATAAGTTAAGTGACAACTCAAAATTGTTTCATCCAACTCAGGGGTACATACATACAAGAACAATAACTAACTCACGTATATTCTAACGTCCTTTCGTGTGCGGTGATAGGTAGAAGTAATGCTTGATGAATGAAAGGTATGTGTTGATGACACAGGTTCTTTAAACGTCACTCACGCGCAAATATCGTTGGAAGACTAGTTCACCTCAGTTCCCCACCTAATTCTTAATGATCTGATGATGGCGTTCCGTTCCCACGTGACTGACGCGTGCCTGTTATCCTCAGAGGCCTGCGGCTCCGCGACGGCCGGCGCCGGCGCAGGCGCGCCCCCCTCCTGGGAGCCCTTCTACTGCGTGCTGCAGCAGGACCGCAGGATCCTCACCGCCTACAGCAGTGAGGAACTCGCTGTAAGTCACTGACACACATAATTGAGCATATCTTAAAAAATACTTTTATCATAAAATTCTCTAAGAATTTTAAGTTATTTCCACCCAGAAACACGAGCAATTTCGATCCTAATAGGACGAATAAGTGGACGGATAGTTTTCTTTCTAGTGTCTGCTGTGTGTGTGTGGGTGTGTGCCTCGGTAGCCAGAAATTAGGCCATCAAAGGTCTATTCAAAATGTTTGTTAGCTATTACAAGTTGACCAAGGACAGTCGACGATGTCAGATGTCGCCAAGATTATAAAAAGCTAATTAATCGCCATGTCACGAAACACATAAGATTTAATGGGGTGATAAACTGTCTATACAAATAAACAATGAAATCCGGTGTAGTAGCCGTTAATCTAAAATCTACAATAATATCATTGCGTGTTATTAATTAATAAACGGACTGCTGAAAGGTGTAGGTAGTGGGTGCCCTCGTGTTGTTGTTTGGCAACTTAATAGTTTCCCTGCAATCCTGAAACCGGAGGTAATGCAAGACATTGTATTGTACCTGACCGATAGAGCGCGTCGGTCGGTGACCGATTTTCAAACTGGGTTGTCTACTTTTTTCGGCAGCAACTTTAATTAGAAGATTGATTTAGAAGAAGACAGTGATTTAAAATAAGAACAGTGGGCTATTCTTGAGGTGTCAAAACCACTAAACTAGAGGAACTAAAGGCACTAAACTGACAACTCTTGCGCGGTGGCCACAGATTCCATTTCCAAAGTATAGTTCGTGTCGCCTTCGGAATCGCAGGCAATGATTGGTACATCATAAAAATCGGATCTGAATTTCCGACCATAGGTGTCACCGTGCTTATAAAGGCTTGCGTCCAAGGTAATCCAATAAATTTTGGAACAAGTCTTAAGTTGAAGCATTATGTACAAAATGGCTTGACATTCTCAGAATTGTATATTTCCAGCAGATATATTTTATAAAGTAAATTTTGTGCAAAAAAGACAGCATTTGATGGCACTTTTACATGACGTCGTCACTCTGTCGTTATTTCTAGTACTCAGGAACAAAAGTTCCGTTTTGACAGTTCATAAAAAGTATTTTTGACTAGCAGTACGCAAGCCTTTTATCCGAGAAAAAACCATGTCTATTACGATGATAAATAAAATATGCATATCATATTTCTAAAAACTTTTACTTTGATAGAGAGCTAATTAAATATCCAAATGTGTGTCAGATACGCATTCACGTTATAAAAATGTTAATTTAATAGACACATAAAACTGATTTAACGTTTTCAACAACTATTTAATAACGTAAAATCATTCTGTTCTGGTACTAAGTACATACCGCCGACACTTTGCTCTCATGGAGCATTCAGCTCGTTAGCATAATTATTATTCGTAAATTGCAAGTTAATCCACTTTTGTTTTCTTGTGATGGATGTTACGCTTTCCCGGTGTCTTTCTTGTCTTGTTATTATCTGTCTTCGATGCGAAACTGAACTCGATACGACATGCCAATTATTTTATTGAAGATATGGTACAAAATAATGTGCACAAACATCAGGTTACATTTTTCTAACATAGATAATCAGAACATAATGCTACTCAGAAATCGTCACAAATATAAGATTACCCTTGCACCCTCAGATATGAAATTGTAATTCGCATTCCTAAAATAGAAACCCTGTGTCCTAGATTAGCTCTTTCTACCTGATAACTCTTCTAGCGGTAAAATCAGCAACTCAATCAATTAGTGGTGGTTCAAAGGACGCAACCATATTCAAATAAAGTTCACAATAGCTAATTTATAACTATTTTAAGATGTGCATTACCAATTCCCATAATGTTGTGTCGATAATTGCAGCTTTCAGTTTCAATGCTCGCGTGTTATTGCGCGGACGCCGCCGATGAGACTACAATGCAATATTCGTACAGCACAATGCGGCATGTGGGTGGTATAGAGCCGGTATATTGGCGCGCATGGAACATCTCCGTTCACTGTCTGAATGAACAGAAGATCTAAGCATGACGGAAGATGAATAGTTATCAATTAATTTTGTTTGCTGACGCAAGTCATCTCAAGTTGCAGTGCCCTATGGACAGGGTCTTCTAATTCTAGTACATTACTGCCGCGGTCTGTAATGGCGGCGTTGCTGGTCGCACTGCTGGTGGCCGAAAGCGCAGCTCAAGGCCACAGCGCGGTCCAAAGCTTAAAGGCCGAGATCGTAGCTAAGCTAAGCTCGAGGCCATCATAGCGTGGCCAGCAGTGCAGTCATTGCGGACCAAGGTTTGTATAGTGCTTTACTTAAACAATGCTAGTATATGAAAGACAATGCTAATGAAATAAAACCAGCTTAATAAAGCTACTTACTTAAAAATAATTTAATAAAAATAACAATTGGTAAATGCACAGTACTAAAATTCCATTCCGTTTGTGCTTCATCAAAACAAAACCGTGCTCTTCAGCATGGGGTCAGTATTCCAGAGAGATTAGGGCTTCATAATCTTTGAAAGTTCGCTAAAACAGGCTAGAAAATCGTTTTCCACCAAAGACTTTAATTTTCTGTCCATTTTCCACTGCGCGAACTTTTCCTATGCAAGTATTTATTTTTCCTTTGACTTCGGCGGAAAATCTATCACTAATTCCGCTTCCATATTAATGTCCGGCGGTGTTAAACACATTGAATTAGAGGATTCTTTGTTTGTAGAACTCATTTGTTTTTTTTTGGCTCCCTGTCGTCACACAGATCCAAATTCTAGTCGAGTTCCGTGACATCGCCGTCAGCGCCATAATCGATTACAATGCCATCGTTTTGTATCGCCAAAACTGACTCGGAACGGCTTCGTTCGTAGACGCTGTAATCGATTTTGGCGTGACTCGGAACGTAAAGTTGCTCTGATCAAATCGGTTTCATAATGAAAGTTGCTCAGAATGATGTCCCTGACAAAGTAGTTTCTCATTTTGCGTTAATTCATTTAAACCTTGTATATACACATTTGTTACGTGTACATTATATGGACTAAATAACCAAATTTCAATCTGACGGGGTTCTAAAATCCATATGTAGTCTACAAAGATCCATATTATGTAGTCTACAAAGATCTGTTCAAACAAATAACTCTGCTTGCTTCAAAGCTTCAAAGGCAGCACGAGAGCGCTCATCAACTGTCATGTCCATGCTAATTTCGTACAACTCGTTTATTTTTTCACCACTTCATCCTGACTGAACCAACATCGCAGACACAAAGTGGTGGAATACACACACATATACAATACAGGCGGTGTGGTATGGTCTCAGGCTGTTAAACGTTCATTCCAGGAACACTGCTAAGATGAGAACATTGTAAAATATAAAGTTGTTTTTAGGTTTACTTACGTTATGTTAAGATTTCCTTCTCGTGCTAATGTAATTTATCTATTTTCCACGCTTCCGGACAGTCTTTCCCAGGGTTCTATGTGGACCGGCAGGTAAGAAATGACATGTTTACTAAACATTGCATAGCGGAATGTTAGTGTTGCTATTGGATGTTTAGATAGCTTGATGTAAGTGTTCGTATCTGTGGATATGAGTTGGCGAAGGACATAAAAAGTGCTGGTAGGTACCTAGAAGATGAACGATTTGGCTTCATAATCGTTATGCTTGAATAAGTTAAGTTTGAATTAAACTCAAAAATCACTTGATATTGGTTTCTAATCAAACAGGGTTTGTGGAAGTCGTTTTTTTTATAAGTTTTATTTTTTGTTACAATTATTTATTTTATTTATTTATTTGACAATTGACAATATCTTCAATAACGATATTCCTTTTTTTCCGTCAAAAGGTTTTTCATTATTCATTTCATTAGGCCCATTGAATCGGGTCTGACAGTAGCGTAGACGGGCAATTTATATTTAACGAACGTTTTAATACAACCGTGAATTTGACACACAATCTGCGTTTATTTTATTCTTCTGGGAAATAAAAACATGTGGTGTTTTAAAAAGTGATGTCATGGCGTGTAAAAAAAGTCCCTGAATCAGATCATCGGTCCGTGAACAAGCCACCTCTTTGAACTCTGGTTACAGTAGTCCGGTCCAGTAGTTAGGTAGGTTTCTTAACCCTCTCGCTCCGACCGACGTCTATTTGTTCTCCATTGTAAGTTTGTTCGGCCTATGTCCTTATGAGAGCCCGATTAATCTGATACCGATGAATAAAAAAATAAAGTATGATGTCATCCTTATAACGTCACGCCTTTTCCCATACGAGGTGGCAGAAGCACAATTGTCCATTTTAGCTATTACGTTTGCATGGCATCCTTGTAAATCAAAGCACGTATGTTTGCATTCCAGTGGACTTTGTGGTGCTTACCGCCGCGCCGGCTCGTTTTCGCATATAGAGACGATAGATAGATGATGAGGTGGGACGCCCGCTGAACACAGGCGGGTGATCGCTTCTCTATTGTATAGAGACGATAGATAGATGATGAGGTGGGACGCCCGTTGAACACAGGCGGGTGATCGCTTCTCTATTGTATAGAGACGATAGATAGATGATGAGGTGGGACGCCCGCTGAACACAGGCGGGTGATCGCTTCTCTATTGTATAGAGACGATAGATAGATGATGAGGTGGGACGCCCGCTGAACACAGGCGGGTGATCGCTTCTCTATTGTATAGAGACGATAGATAGATGATGAGGTGGGACGCCCGCTGAACACAGGCGGGTGATCGCTTCTCTATTGTATAGAGACGATAGATAGATGATGAGGTGGGACGCCCGCTGAACACAGGCGGGTGATCGCTTCTCTATTGTATAGAGACGATAGATAGATGATGAGGTGGGACGCCCGCTGAACACAGGCGGGTGATCGCTTCTCTATTGTATAGAGACGATAGATAGATGATGAGGTGGGACGCCCGCTGAACACAGGCGGGTGATCGCTTCTCTATTGTATAGAGACGATAGATAGATGATGAGGTGGGACGCCCGTTGAACACAGGCGGGTGATCGCTTCTCTATTGTATAGAGACGATAGATAGATGATGAGGTGGGACGCCCGCTGAACACAGGCGGGTGATCGCTTCTCTATTGTATAGAGACGATAGATAGATGATGAGGTGGGACGCCCGCTGAACACAGGCGGGTGATCGCTTCTCTATTGTATAGAGACGATAGATAGATGATGAGGTGGGACGCCCGCTGAACACAGGCGGGTGATCGCTTCTCTATTGTATAGAGACGATAGATAGATGATGAGGTGGGACGCCCGCTGAACACAGGCGGGTGATCGCTTCTCTATTGTATAGAGACGATAGATAGATTATGAAGTGGGACGCCCGCTGAACACAGGCGGGTGATCGCTTCTCTATTGTATAGAGACGATAGATAGATGATGAGGTGGGACGCCCGCTGAACACAGGCGGGTGATCGCTTCTCTATTGTATAGAGACGATAGATAGATGATGAGGTGGGACGCCCGCTGAACACAGGCGGGTGATCGCTTCTCTATTGTATAGAGACGATAGATAGATGATGAGGTGGGACGCCCGCTGAACACAGGCGGGTGATCGCTTCTCTATTGTATAGAGACGATAGATAGATGATGAGGTGGGACGCCCGCTGAACACAGGCGGGTGATCGCTTCTCTATTGTATAGAGACGATAGATAGATGATGAGGTGGGACGCCCGCTGAACACAGGCGGGTGATCGCGTCTCTATTGTATAGAGACGATAGATAGATGATGAGGTGGGACGCCCGCTGAACACAGGCGGGTGATCGCTTCTCTATTGTATAGAGACGATAGATAGATGATGAGGTGGGACGCCCGCTGAACACAGGCGGGTGATCGCTTCTCTATTGTATAGAGACGATAGATAGATGATGAGGTGGGACGCCCGCTGAACACAGGCGGGTGATCGCTTCTCTATTGTATAGAGACGATAGATAGATGATGAGGTGGGACGCCCGCTAAACACAGGCGGGTGATCGCTTCTCTATTGTATAGAGACGATAGATAGATGATGAGGTGGGACGCCCGCTGAACACAGGCGGGTGATCGCTTCTCTATTGTATAGAGACGATAGATAGATGATGAGGTGGGACGCCCGCTGAACACAGGCGGGTGATCGCTTCTCTATTGTATAGAGACGATAGATAGATGATGAGGTGGGACGCCCGCTGAACACAGGCGGGTGATCGCTTCTCTATTGTATAGAGACGATAGATAGATGATGAGGTGGGACGCCCGCTGAACACAGGCGGGTGATCGCTTCTCTATTGTATAGAGACGATAGATAGATGATGAGGTGGGACGCCCGCTGAACACAGGCGGGTGATCGCTTCTCTATTGTATAGAGACGATAGATAGATGATGAGGTGGGACGCCCGCTGAACACAGGCGGGTGATCGCTTCTCTATTGTATAGAGACGATAGATAGATGATGAGGTGGGACGCCCGCTGAACACAGGCGGGTGATCGCTTCTCTATTGTATAGAGACGATAGATAGATGATGAGGTGGGACGCCCGCTGAACACAGGCGGGTGATCGCTTCTCTATTGTATAGAGACGATAGATAGATGATGAGGTGGGACGCCCGCTGAACACAGGCGGGTGATCGCTTCTCTATTGTATAGAGACGATAGATAGATGATGAGGTGGGACGCCCGCTGAACACAGGCGGGTGATCGCTTCTCTATTGTATAGAGACGATAGATAGATGATGAGGTGGGACGCCCGCTGAACACAGGCGGGTGATCGCTTCTCTATTGTATAGAGACGATAGATAGATGATGAAGTGGGACGCCCGCTGAACACAGGCGGGTGATCGCTTCTCTATTGTATAGAGACGATAGATAGATGATGAGGTGGGACGCCCGCTGAACACAGGCGGGTGATCGCTTCTCTATTGTATAGAGACGATAGATAGATGATGAGGTGGGACGCCCGCTGAACACAGGCGGGTGATCGCTTCTCTATTGTATAGAGACGATAGATAGATGATGAGGTGGGACGCCCGCTGAACACAGGCGGGTGATCGCTTCTCTATTGTATAGAGACGATAGATAGATGATGAGGTGGGACGCCCGCTGAACACAGGCGGGTGATCGCTTCTCTATTGTATAGAGACGATAGATAGATGATGAGGTGGGACGCCCGCTGAACACAGGCGGGTGATTGCTTCTCTATTGTATAGAGACGATAGATAGATGATGAGGTGGGACGCCCGCTGAACACAGGCGGGTGATTGCTTCTCTATTGTATAGAGACGATAGATAGATGATGAGGTGGGACGCCCGCTGAACACAGGCGGGTGATCGCTTCTCTATTGTATAGAGACGATAGATAGATGATGAGGTGGGACGCCCGCTGAACACAGGCGGGTGATCGCTTCTCTATTGTATAGAGACGATAGATAGATGATGAGGTGGGACGCCCGCTGAACACAGGCGGGTGATCGCTTCTCTATTGTATAGAGACGATAGATAGATGATGAGGTGGGACGCCCGCTGAACACAGGCGGGTGATCGCTTCTCTATTGTATAGAGACGATAGATAGATGATGAGGTGGGACGCCCGTTGAACACAGGCGGGTGATCGCTTCTCTATTGTATAGAGACGATAGATAGATGATGAGGTGGGACGCCCGCTGAACACAGGCGGGTGATCGCTTCTCTATTGTATTTCACCCAATTCCCAGTGTTTGAGCGCTAGTTACTATTGGTAACCTGGCTGGTTGCTGTTTAGAGACGACATTCGCATCGTTTTTAGGGTTCCGTACCCGAAGGGTGCCAAACGGGACCCTATTACTGAGACTTCGCTGTCCGTCTGTCTGTCTGTCTGTCACCAGGCTGTATCTCATGAACCGCGGTAGCTAGACAGTTGAAATTTTCACAGATGATGTATTTCTGTTGTCGCTATAACAACAAACACCAAAAAACAATATAAATTTAATATTAAGGGGGCTCCCATACAACTAACGTGATTTTTTTGCGGTTTTTTTTTATAGATAATTGTACGGAACCCTTCGTGCGTGAGTCCGACTAGCACTAGGCCGGTTTTATTAACTTTTTAATTGTAATTTTACGAGTAAAAAAAAAAAATATGTAGCCCATTAATTTCCCCGCCGAGGGGTACGGGCCTGTACTAGGATACGAGTTAGATGGAGATGAGCCATATTCCACCACGCCAACGCCAACCAAGCCGACACTGTCAGATGGTATTAGGGTGCCCTAAGGGCCTCTGATACAGCTTTACGACTACTGCCACCGAGTAGCGATAGTAGCCGGGACCTCGGGTCGACGTGTCACCCGAAACACGGATGTGGCCGGTACAAAGAAACGGACACCCATCCAGTACTAGTCTCGGCGAGAAGTTGCTCTACCGGCACGTTCGATTTCGATGTGCAAATGCCACTCGGTCACTGGCGCTTAAAATAGGCTAGTGGCCAAGGTCATCCAATAAATCTAGGAACAAATCTTAAGTTGAAGCATTATGTATAATTAATAATATAATTTATACAAAATGGCTTGACATTCTCAGAATTGTATATTTCCAGCAGATATATTTTATAAAGTCAATTTTGTGCAAAAAAGACAGCATTTGATGGCACTTTTACATGACGTCATTCTGTTACTATTTCATAGAACTCAGGAACAAAAGTTCCGTTTTGACAGTTCATAAAAAGTATCTATTTTGACTTGACAGGCCACAAGCCTATGGCCGGGACTCCACCGAAGCGGAGATGTGGAATATTTGTATGCGAGATGGAAACAGCTCACACAACATCTCCGCTTCCATCGCGCCACACAAATATTCCACATCTCCGCACATCTCCGCTTTGGTGGAGTCCCAGCCTATTTAATTGTACGAGTGGAAGTGAGTGGGTATTTTTAATGAATCATACTGATAACCTTATAGTGGATCCAAGGTTATACTCAGCAAAACCTATCCAGATTGAGTGATAGAGACAGAGATGGTCTGCCTCTGTTTCATCGAGCATGCGCCGAGTGCATGCATAGGAATCGCTTTATCAGGAGGAGAGCACTTAGCACTTAGCAAAGCGCAGTGACGATAGTATCGGAGAAGCGCTTGATGCGAATAGTCGACTACCAGTTTTAAATATCGACGCTTTTAAATAAATACCATACAATATGTCTGAAGTGAACCTGAAATCTTTTCTGTTTATGAACATTGGCGTAATCGGGCTAACCAACGATGAAGATGAAGAAGAGTATACTAACATGAAGCTTTGTATGAAATTCGTCTCCAGAGAACAACTACTGAGCGGTCAAGTGCCAGTCGATAATACAGTCATTTTTAACTTCGAAAGAATGCAATACGTGCGTGGACAAGACGTCTACAAATATCGTGACTGGGCCTTCAGCGAGGAGGAGTACAGGCGCCTGGTCGATTACCTCGAATCGTTCGACAAACCAGTGACATTGGTGTGCTATAACGGGTACCGTCAAATGTACCCTATTTTGCGAACAGCTGTTGGCCATCTCGGCCATACCATGCCTAATGATTTAAGGTGCGTTGACCTGATGCATTTGATGTACGAAACCGAAAATGGGTTGGGTCCACAAATGCTAAGGGATTCCGGTATCCTCCCGTGGGTGTACCAGAGAAGCGCAGAGAACAGGCCATACAAATTTCCGCCAGCGTACGAAAGATCTACGGGTAATAATTATGACTTGGAGAATCGTGGACAAACACGAGGTCACATGGAGATGTACGTGGAAATGTGTGTTGCAAATGCGGCTACGTACTTGCCCTGGATGGACGATAACAACACCCTGTTCAATAATGGGTCACTGCTGATTCACGAAGTTGAGGAATAGCTGCTGACCACACCCAATATACTTACTTACCTATTATATTTGGCTGGGTATTTTATATTTCTTTGTATACTCTGTTTATTGTTATTTTTTCAGAAATTATATCGCTAAAAAATACTTGTTTAAAATGTGCTGGTATTTTATAATATAATAATCAAATTATGATGCTGCTTGAACTTTTAATTTGTTTCATTACTCTACGTAAGTATAGATTATTCCTTTCAGCAACAAACGTTGGTTTAGTATAGTTACTGCAAATTATGTGGTGAAAAATAAAGTACATACAGATTACACAGAAGTCAGGGTATTAGCGCATTCAAGTTTATTATTTATTTATTTTATTTATTTATTTATTATTCAAATAAATTGTGTAGCATTTATTACAGACTAGTTAGACCAATGCGCTAGACAAATACAATACACATTAATTAATGGTATTCCATGATTAATTATGCATTCCATTAGATAATTCAATACAATTCAATTCAATACAATTGAATATTACAAGATCTACAAAATTAATAATCCAGGACAGCACAGTTACACAGTCATCTCGCAGAACCTGCCACATTCTCGCACTATGTCCCTCCATGCATCACTAAACAGATCATTCGCCGGTGCTGCAGCCAAAAGAGCGTTGAAGCTGTCCCGTGCCCGGACCAGCGGAGACTGTTTATGTAGTTTAATGTACATATAGCCCAGAGAGGTGATCGCCGTATCGTGAATAATCAAACTCGTCAGATAAGAAAATAATTCGCAAATCAAAAGCCTAATAATAAAGGTGACGAATAGAAGCGAGGATGTTTTCGAGTCGGCAGCTGCGCGATATATTTTGCATGCGGTGGACAAGTAGTGTGAAACCGGCATGTCTGGAAGTGTAGCCTTGATGACGTCACCGCAGGCGCAGGCGCAGCCGGCTCGTACGTGTTGTAAGCTGAACAGAGAGAATCACGGCTGGTGCCTAACAGAAACAATCACATGCGTCATAGGTAGGGTACATGTTGGGACGTACATAAACGGACGTACTGCCTAAGATGCAAGATGCATTCAGACAAAACGGTCGATCACAGTGAACCCCAGAGTGCTGGGGCCTAATGCTACTAAATACAAGATAATTTCCACAATCAGGCGTTGCGTCGCTTCAGATATGCCAGAGTCTATTGAGATTTTTGTTACCGAAATACCATACACACACATACGCCATTTTCTGGCTTTTTGGTAAGCTTTCTGATAGACTTCAATAGAAGTGTCTCTTCAGTTTTGAAAATTGCCTCCTCTGTTTGCTCCATTAGCAGATCGAGTCGGCGGATACTTCTTATTTCCAAACCTTCTTGGATCGAGGTTTTGGGAGCTGTTCTAGCTAGTCATGCTGGATACATTACCTATTTAATAAAAACCTCTGTGGCAGCATTTTGACAACAACTTTCAAGTTGGAACGCTTCATGTTCTTATAGAATACTAGGTAAGTACTTGTATGTCCTGTATTTCAAGAAACCTTAACTAGATAGATGATCCTGTGTTTTATGGTCTTGCTCTACATCACATAGTCAAAGGCATTGAGCGAGCGCAGCACAAAGGGTTCGAGTACCTAACCATAGCGAGGGTTTTAAGACCTTTTCTAATTTCACAACGCTCTCTCTGACCTATTTATATCTTTCTATTAGGCGCAGTGTCCGCTTGCATGTCGGGTTAGATTTCACTCGGCGCTCGCGCACATTGTAGATAGCTGTAGGGCTCTTTCTTTAGTCTTCGCCAGGGGCTCTTTCAGTCTTTGCCAGCTATAAACGGATGCTGCAAGAAATTGGGTCATATTTGAAGTAAATTTTATGTTTACAACGCCTTAACAACACCATGTTTATACCTCCATTTTATAGCTGCTTTTATACGAACTGGTTCTGTTAATTCGGATAAAATCTAGCGATAAAACTGTTTCCAAAACATGACTGCTTTTATAAACTCACAATATAAGTCTGTCGGCGCGGCTAATAATTTGTTGTAAAAACTAATTTGCTTGTGAATGTTTTGTTTGTTCAATGGTATTGGTATGTGATATTTAAGATGGTAATAAGATAGGAAGTATCATGTTATTGCAATATCGTTATAGGAATACCGTCACAGTCATGCTCTAACTATTTCTGACATTCACGGTGTCTCCTGCCTAGGTTTGTGGGCTGACATGCATTTTATTTACAAGCTAGTTAGGTATCGTTTATTCAATTGTATATAAAGAATGCCATGAATGTCACATTTCCTTTCACAATAAAATGGTTCATGTAATTCCGCTATTAAAATTCCGTTAGATAGATATCATAATGTAAAATTGACGTGGTCCGGACCTTACAAGTACTGATTATGGTCAGGTAGATAGCATCCATACCATAATCCATATTGTCTTTGTGCAATATGAAAAGAGTAACATGATAAGATAACATAATTCAAGGATTGCACTTATAGATTATTCGTATCTAAGTTTCTTCGATGTATTCAAGATTATTTAAATATTAGTGACGACCGATATTCGCTAACTCAGTGATGATCACTCAATGATGATCCGGAAAATGAGGTCGTTCAATTATCGTGTAACCAAAGGATATCAAAATAAGTCGCCTAATATTATCCGACTTATTTTGATATCCTTGGGTTACATGATAATTGAACGACACCAAAAACTTCTTAATTTTTACGGACCATCATTGAGTGAGTGATCATCACTGAGTTAGCGAATAAGGGGGCTGATCCAACAGACCGGTTCTAAATATCAGCGCCGGCGCGTCCTAGTTTATCGCTTCAGTCCCGTCTGCTCTCGCCAGGTCCACTCTAGCCAGGGCTCCGTATTAGGCCCTGTAGCTGTAGTGTAGGTAGACTAGCGGGTACCAGTCGTTCCCACGGCAACTCGTTCGCTAAAATTAGACCATTATTTACGATTTGACCACACCAAGCCGTGGCACGCTGATGAAGTAATGTAATGATATGATATGATATATGATAGTATTACGTGATACGCAGAGTCCTAAAGTTAATAAAGATTTTCATCGAAAATGCAAGTTTGGAATTGACTCACTGGCTCGATTGTGGATAAGACGGTGACATCTAAACTTGGATCAGGAAAATGAATAGGTAGCGGTTTCTCTATCCTTGTGTTACTGTACCTATGTAACCCTGGACGTACGCTAAACTGCTGCATACAACATGACAACATTTTGACACCTTCGCTGTGTAGATTTTTGTAATAGTTTATAATCCGCTGCTTGGCTTACCCTGAGTTTCACGATACACATTTTTAATTTAAGCAAATGCAACTGAAACAAATGACTATCGAGGAAACATGCAGTACATGTTTCCTCGACAACCGTTTAATAAAGTGAGTCAAATTACTTGATTACTACGCAATGTCACCAAGCGTGGCATGAGTCAATGCATTCGAGCGCAGATACATTCTTCTAGTTCTAGATCGTGATCTTGGCTTGCGTTGCGTTTGAAGTGTTCGTGATACTTGATTTCGACGATTTTGGTATAGGACAAGTATTTCCTATACCAAAATCGTATTATGTTACTTTTCGGAGTGTGTTCAATGTACCCACCCACCGTGTTTCAACAATCTGATCCCCGAATAATTGTTCGCAGGTGTCTAGCAACAACGGCGAGTATAGTTCGCAAAGTCTTCCTCGAGTGCGCATAGACAGTGGCGCCACCGTGCACAGTGCGGCCAACGCGGGCGTCCGCCTGCGCTGCTGGGCGGCACCGCCCTCCATCACCGAGGAGGAACCAGAGGACGAGATCGAAGACGACGCCGCCTCGCTAAGGGCGCTGCCTATTCAAGGTAAACATTATTGTGATTACTTTATTTAGTTATTATTCTGGGTGCCTCTCCACTACTGGACTGGAGGTTGGCGGTTAGCTCTCTATAATCCTCTGTTCTTCGCCAAGCGCATTAGTAGCTGTTCCATGCTGGCCACTCCCGTCCCGCCCATTTGTTCTGGTTATTGTTATAGTTGCAGTATAAAGTATTTTCCATTTTGTATGACTGCAGCGCCATCTAGTGTCGAGTAGCAAGACTATTTCAAAGCGCCATCTAGTGAATGACAATGATACAAAACTGACAGCGCCATCTTGTTATTTAATTTGAACTTATTGGTGACAGTGACATCTAGTGGTAATTTAAGAACTATTAATTGTAGTAGCGTCATCTCTGATCGAGTAGCAAAAGTAAAATCTACTCTGCAACAATATAGGTGGCGCTAGCTGTAGAAATGCTAATTAAAATAGAATATTATCATTAGTGGGAACTTTACATTAGCAATACCTGGATTTCAACGAGACGACGACATGATGTGCCGTGTCATTAGAGAGTTTAAAGAGATTGTTGAACCATGAAGCTAAGGTAGGGTGCGTTCACCCGTCCGTCACCAATCGATTACGTGGACGTGGCTCCCGACTGCATACTTGGAAAACCTTTATCGTTTCCATTATAGATGTTTAGAGTTTTTGCTTCAAGAAAAATTCCTCTTTTTTGGCCTGGAGGAATTTATATTTCACTGTGAATATTTCTTTTCGTTGGAATGGAAGCTCTATTTTTGTTATTGTATTATGGCAGCAACATGTTTTATCCTATTTACATCGACTAGGTACCTAATTCCAAAGTTCCAATGTAATGTTTAGATGGCTTTCCCTGAGTTTCACGAAACTATTTTGAAATTTAAGTTGTCACTTAACTAAAATCGCGAGAATCTTATAGGATAGTTAGCCATTTGTTTCAGTTGCTAAGCATTTGCTTAAATTAAAAATTTGTTTCGTGAAACTCAGGGTTTATGACACAATTTCCTCGTACGGCTAAAGTATTTTTGTTATTCTTGTACCTATTTGATATCATAGGATATCTGGCTAAACGCCAACTAAGCGACTGCTGTGCCTCTGCCACCCCGTATGGGGTACGTACGTACGGCGTGCCATGCCTATGAAAGATATTCATAATTATACTAAGCTTGATGTCATGTGTAAATTCTGGTTTCAAACTCGGTGGGGCCTCTGGCGCCCGTCGACCGACCGTCCCTCTGGGGGGCAATTCTGGCGCTAGCGAGAACATGTCCCTTGTCGAAATATCGATTTTGAGATACCGAAATCTCTATCAAAAACAAGAAAAAGCTATTCTTACGACTATAGTCTACTCGTGATAAGAATGCAGTGAAATTAAAATTTACATATCTGCTAACATTCTTATCACGAATAGACTGTAGCCCTTCAACCAACCGAGATATCTCGACCCGTTTACGATCGAAATAAATATAAATCGAGATTGTTTTCGACGGATTTAGGCGGTTTCAAAACCAATATCTCGACTGGGGAGATAATCTCGTTAGTGCGAGAATCGGGGGCCTGACCCTGCACCCGGTAGTGTGTCGCAAGCTCTACGCAACACACACCTAAATGAGCACAATTAGGGCCTGGGCCCCTTTAATTGACATTGTTCGTTCGCCGACACTCCACTGACTTCATACACGTGCATAATTTCGTAGGTAACTGTATGGTGTATGTTGCCAATGCTAGATGACCGCTGCTGGTATTTGAGTACCTATTAAAGTCAGTTACAATTGTCTACGGTTTATATTTGTAGGTATATTAACTCTGTATTACTCTTCATTTTTGGTATTAAAATGCTGATAAACGTATGATAAATACATATAAGTAAGTACGTATACATATGGTATTTTTATAAACTTACGTATGTTAAGTAAGAAGCGCGATGGTGAGTTTTTAAAAAAATCTAAAAGAAAACTGCAAATCATATCTGACTAGTAGGTAAAAATATTATTATCTCTTATTTTTAAGGGCAGGCCCTAGGCAATCAGAACTTAGAATTTCATCCTTAACTTATTTTTAGAGGATATTAAATAAAAAAATAAAAAAATTAAAAGTAAAAAAACATTTTTAAACAAAGCTTTTATTTAATGCCCTAAAAAGAAGAAAATAAAATTTCAATTCAATCAAATGCGTCATTTTATTACATTACACAATTTATACGATATAAAAGCTTGTTGCGGGATTTATCTCCAAGTCTGTGCAAATAGGTGCCTACCCACCTAATTAAGTCCACACAAGTAAATCTCGCAACAAGCTTTTATATCGTATAAATTGTGTAATGTAATAAAATGACGCATTTGATTGAATTGAAATTTTATTTTCTTCTTTTTAGGGCATTAAATAAAAGCTTTGTTTAAAAATGTTTTTTTACTTTTAATTTATTTTTAACTTTTTAGTCTCAGCATCAGCTCAGCTCCATGTCATAAAAAATATTCTAGGACTAAAGTATTCGTCAAGACGAATCGAACGAGCCCAAATTCGACGGGCTTGCGATGTTTTATGACAGAGTTCCCATGACCGTCTTCCGTCTCCAGCATCAGATCAGCTCCATGTCATAAAAAAATATTCTAGGACCAAAGTATTCGTCAAGACGAATCGAACGAGCCCAAATTCGACGGGCTTGCGATGTTTTATGACAGAGTTCCCATGACCGTCTTCCGTCTCCAGCATCAGATCAGCTCCATGTCATAAAAAAATATTCTAGGACCAAAGTATTCGTCAAGACGAATCGAACGAGGCCAAATTCGACGGGCTTGCGATGTTTTATGACAGAGTTCCCATGACCGTCTTCCGTCTCCAGCATCAGATCAGCTCCATGTCATAAAAAAATATTCTAGGACCAAAGTATTCGTCAAGACGAATCGAACGAGCCCAAATTCGACGGGCTTGCGATGTTTTATGACAGAGTTCCCATGACCGTCTTCCGTCTCCAGCATCAGATCAGCTCCATGTCATAAAAAAATATTCTAGGACCAAAGTATTCGTCAAGACGAATCGAACGAGCCCAAATTCGACGGGCTTGCGATGTTTTATGACAGAGTTCCCATGACCGTCTTCCGTCTCCATCATCAGATCAGCTTTAAGTCAGAAATATATTGCATTGTCATCCGACTTATACACGTATGCGAAATTTCAGCTCAATCGGATAACGGGAAGTGGGTCAAATTCAAGCCGACATTTTTGACGCGAACCGTGATACCCACAAACATAGATACATACAGTGCAAGTTTAATAAAAGCTTTTAAAAAAAAGGTTAAAGCCAAGCTCAGTAAGTCTGACTGAGGAACATACTGTGCCATTTTTAAACCGACTTCTTATAGTGATTAATTGATTAGATAAATAGCAAGAACACAAATTCAGATGCGGTGCGAAATTGTAAAATAAAACATCGTGACAGACAGATTTTCTGGCAACTTCAGTTGACTTTTATATCGAGCAAAATTAATAAAATACCGTTTATGGGAAAGCAAAGTCACGCCGACACTCGTGATAAACAAGCTAGTGAAAAAACATACAGCAATAATACTCGTCATTCCGAGCGAGTTGTGTTTTGCTGAAGGCTGTTTTTGCCTAAGGTTAACGCATTTTTTAATACAAATCGTCACATGAGTAGGTAGGTAGAACATGAGTAGGTAGGTAGAACATGAGTAGGTAGGTAGAACATGAGTAGGTAGGTAGAACATGAGTAGGTAGGTAGAACATGAGTAGGTAGGTAGAACATACGTGTCAATAAATGAATTCGTCTTATCTTGGTGATGGTACATCAACAGCAACATGGCTGAGTCCCTCTCAAAGAAAACATGCAGACGATTGACATCCCCAAAATAGGAGCGTCTCAACCAGGGATCACTTATCCAGTGGAGAGCGCATAGATACATACTTACTTACATACTTTATACTTTATTGCACAGAAAACATAATACAGACACTTAATATTAGAAAAAACATGTACAGAGGCGATACATTTTCCTTTGAAACACAACTCACCAATTTCCGGGCGGCGGGGGACGAGGTAAGAGAGCTGTGATTGGTCAGCCCGCTGCGAAACTGTCTGGCAGCCCGTCATCGTACATAGGTTACTTATGCGAACGTTTGTTGAAAACAGCAAAAGTTTGGCGAGCCGCATTCCCCCGCAGCCGCAGTCAATTGTATATTAGTCTCTGGTCTCAACTTATGCTCGTTCTGGAGCTCACCGTAGCCCGTTCTAATTTTGAAATATGAAACTTGTTCTTTTTCTGTGGGTATTTCAAAGTGGCGGGCTTTTTAGAGGGAAAAGTACGTCACCTTCGATTAGTCATATCATAATACATAATGATGATGATCAACCAAACGAACACTCGTGACGTGAGTCATACGAGAAGGGAAACAAGACGGTATTGTCTCGTTCGTTCAGTTCCTGCCAACGCTGTTGACTAGAATAATAATGATGATTATATGTTGCTATATTTATTATTGATGTTAAAAAAACCAAGCTTGGGTGGCTGAAGAGCATCACAATATAATTATGAGGAGCTACCTAAAACAAACACGACATCAAACAGGTCATTATAGGTACAAAAGGTTGGTAAACAACAAAAGAACACGGTTTACTAGTAATCAAACTCGAAATTACATATAGGCTTTAATTTTTGCTTGGATAACCAAGCAAAAAGCATAAGCTTTAATATCACAGTTTGGAATTGGTTTTGAAATAGCTATGAATTTATTATATCATGAGTTCGTCTACAAGTATCTCAAATTTTCAATAGCTACATAATTATATGTAGAGTCAAATTAAAATCTTCTTGATTACGTCGTATCACCTAGAACCGATATCATCTCGATCGTATTATGAACAGCTCACGTTACATAACAACGAAAGTGAGACTTAATTTAACAACGAAAGTGAGACTTAATTTAGCATTTAAATTGAGATTTATTGGAACATTTCCATGCGACTTCAGCTATTAAATTCCATTCATCAATTTGGCGGCATCATGTGTGGAAAGTGCTTTTTGTGATGAGGCTGGATATTGCCAGACAATGGCTTTTACCGTGTCTGCCTGTTCACAGCGATCATTCAGCACAGGAGGAGTTTGCACGAATATGCATATCGAGGACTAGCCCCAGTTTCAGCTCAATGGTACCATGTTTCCAGGGCTTGTCACAACGAACCTAATGAGTCCAAATTCGACGAGTTTACTAGTAAGCATCATAGGGTTCCCGCTCCCATCTTCGAACTCAATCATCGGACCAGCTCGATGGTACCATAAGAACCAGTTCCAAGAAATCTACTTTCGAATAAAAAATACAACATTCAAATCGGTTCACCCGTTTACGCTCCACGTGCTGAGAGGCAGACACACAGACAGAGGGTCTCACACGTTAAACTTATAAACACCCCTTTTCCTTCGTCGGTCGGGGGTTAATAACGAAATTTTTATCTTTTAGCCCGGGTCTCTCAAGAGACGGATAAACAGTCAGATAACTTTTTTTGTCACTTTTTGTACGTGTGAAATGTCAAAAGCCCCAGATAAACAGATAAACGCTATACGAGGAATGAGAGAACGGCACTTAATAAAATAACTCAGTAATTATCATATTTATAGTACGGCGTTACGGAGTTACTTCAGTTCAATTCGGTTACTTTTTCGGTGCAATTATTGGTGATTCCGGATCCTGTTCAACTTTTTTAATATTTTTTATTTGGAGTTTTTTTTTATGCCAGGGTACATCATAAGAAAGAAACACATCATGACTTGACTTAAATCTCGCCATAATCAAGCTATTTGAATGTACGAGTAACACATGAAACCCCTTCTGAACCCAGCAGGTAAGAATAAGAATAAGAATAATTTATTGTTCAAAATAGTAACATTTTACAGATTTAAGGTCCCTGTGGGCCCCTTCGACGACCCACACTTATTGCGGCGATGGTGGCTGGTCCGGACGTGGATAAAGAACACGCAGACTTTCAGTAGGCAGGTTGCAGCTTCCTTGGCTCGGCGGTAGGGAGAGAGTGAACAGTGCTCCCGGCTTCCCGCTAGCTGCTTCCAGTTGTTTCCTCTCTGGCGGACTGTAGTGGACTGAGTTGTTAACTCTCCGCCGGACTGAAGTGGACTGAGTCGCCGCTTGCTGTGCGCCCGTATTTATACTCGCGGGCGCACACTGTGCCAGGTGATCTTCGAGAACACACTCGAAGATCACCTGGCGCACACTGTGCGTGGCTGTGGCGGCGAGGAAATAGCAGCGAGCGGGATGGAACGCTTTTCTCTATCTGTCTCTCTCTCTCTCTCTACTTGACCGCGCCAAGAAAACACACAAACAAGTGAATCTTTATTACGAAATATTTACAGGGCTATTTACAAGACTTAAACCATAGCAAAGACATAGTAGACGACTTAAAATATTACAAACACAATATTAAACTAACAAATATTACACTATGTCGCGAACATCTTCTCCCGCCGCAGTCTCCTTGAGCTGTAATTCTTGCCGTTCGCGGTTCACAGGCAGGATAATCAGCTTCTTCGTGGGACGTCGCAGGATTCCACGCGCCGTCCTGACGTCTACAGCGCGTATCTCTCCGTCTGGTCCTGGGAAGACAGCTACGACTTGTCCCCTCGGCCAAACGTTGCGAGGCAGTGTCCCGTCGACGATGAGGACTAAGTCTCCGATCTTTATGGCGCCTCTTGCGTGGGGCTCCCGCCGGTGCTGCAGCTCCGGCAGGTACTCGCGTACCCATCTGGCCCAGAAGACGTCGGCGAGTCGCTGGCTAGCGATCCAAGTCTTGTGGCTGATGTCGTCTCCTTCGACGAAAGCGCCTGGCAGCGGCACTCTGGACGGCCCTCCCATGAGGAAGTGATTCGGCGTGAGTGGCTCGTCGTCCTCCGGTGACATGGAGATATGGGTCAGCGGGCGGCTGTTAATAGTGTGTTCCGCCTCTTTGGTGCGCAGCAGAGTGATGAACTGAAGAACTCTGGCAGTGGATCTCATCAGTCGTAACCAGCTGGAGAACCGTGCGACATCTGGGAGAGCTTCGGCAAAGCGTGGTGGCGTGGTTGCCACGTTCACGCGCTCTTCCCCGGTTTCCATCTTGTCGGCGAACTCTTGCTGCGGCCAATCTTCTTCCGGCTGACGTAGGAAGTCGGGTCCGGCAAACCATCTGTGGTTTGAGTCGAAGTCATGCGGCATCATTCTTGTGGCGTCATCCGCCACGTTGAGTTTGGTGGGGACCCACCGCCATTCATTGGTTCTGGTGGTCTCGGCGACCTCTGCAACCCGATGTGCGACGAACGGCTTGTAGCTGCGCGGACCTGTGCGCAGCCACGTCAGCACAGTGCTTGAGTCTGACCAGAAGATCCGGCGTGTGGGCTTGAAGTCATGTTCTTCAACGGCTGTCTGAGCTAGGCGGCAGCCCAGTACAGCCGCTTGAAGCTCCAGGCGTGGGATGGAGACTGTCTTCAGTGGAGCGACGCGTCCCTTGGCGATGATCAATGAGACTTGCGGCAGCCCCTCTTCATCTGTAGTTCTCCAGTAGACGGCAGCGGCATAGGCGGTTGAGCTGGCGTCGACGAAGATGTGCATCTCGGCTGCTCGTTCCCGTGCCAAGTATGGGTGGCAGCGCGGGATTGACAGCTGTCCCATTCTCTTGATGTTGTTGGCCCATATGTTCCAGGCCTCAGCTTCGCTCGGTTGCAGCTTGTCGTCCCATCCCGTTCCTGAGGGCCAAGTGTCTTGCAGGATTCTCTTGGCTTGTACGGTGACCGGTGTTGCTAGGCCCAGGGGATCATATATCGACATGACTACCCTGAGCGCCTCCCTCTTCGTCGGTGTTCTCTCGCCCATGATGATGGCTGCTGGGACCTTCGTCAAATTGGTGTTGAAGCCAAGCGTGTCGGCTTTGGTGTCCCAGATCATCCCGAGGATCTTCTCCGGCGCAAGTTCGACGACGTTCTTGATTGACTCCGGTTCCAATTCAAGTCTGACTCGCGCTGAGTTGGACGCCCATTTATGTAGATGAAAGCTTCCCTCTTTGTGGATGTTAGCTACTTCTGTGGAGATCTCGAGCGCCTCTTCTTCTGTGTTGAAGCTTGCCAGGTAGTCGTCCATGTAGTGGTTGCGTAGTATCGCATCGACGGCCTTTGGATATTCTTCGGCGTGGCGTTCGGCGTTCGCATTCTTCACAAAGATCGCCGTGCATGGTGACGACTTCGCACCGAAGATGACACTCTTCATTCGGTATTCTGTTGGCGGGCCCTCGCGTCGGCTTCCTCTCCACAGGAAGCGCTGCATGTCTCTGTCTTCTTCTCGTATGTAGATCCGTAGGAACATGTCCTTGATGTCCCCGGTGACTGCTATTGGTCGCTGGCGGAACCGCATCAGGATCCCAGGGAGAGATTGGAGTAAGTCCGGTCCCGACAGCACTAGGTCATTGAGGCTGACCCCTCTGGACTTGGCGGCAGCGTCGTGAACGATGCGCAGCTTCTCTGGCTTCTGTGGGTTGATGACTGCGAAATGCGGAAGGTACCAAGTCTTCGTTGATTTGGTAGTCGGCGCTTCTTCCGCGAAGTCGCTGCTCAGGAACGCTGCCATCTGTGTCTCGTATCGCATCTTGAGATTCTTGTCCTTGTCGAGTTTCTTCTCGATCATGAGGAGTCGGCGATAGGCGGCGTCGTAACTGTCAGGTGGAGTGAAATCGTCGTGTCTCCACAGCAAACCGGACTCGTAGCGGCCATCCGGAGTGCGTCGCGTTGTCTTCTTCAGGATACTCAGCGCTCGGCTCTCGTCCGGGGTGACTGAGTTGCGTGGCTGCACCCCCAAGGACTCCAGGGCGAAGTGTTCTTTCATAAGAGCCTCCATTGACTCTTCTTCTGGAGCGCTGACGACGACATGGTTGACACGATGTACTAGCGCTTGCCGAGGAACGTGCCCGTGCAAGACCCAACCCAGCTCAGTCAGTGACGCGACAGGCTGGTTGCGGGCTCCGAAGCGTGTCACCATGGAGAACAACAAGTGGAAGTTGTCCTGCCCCAGAAGTATCGTTGGCTGCCCCTTGTCGTAGACGAGTTGGTCTTCGAGATCCCTCAGATGTTTGCATTCTGCAATGAGTTGTCGCGACACCGTCTGTGATGAGATATGAAGATCTTCCATTGTTCTCGCTGAAATGTCGAAGCTTCGCTCTTGATTTCTTCCTTTGATGCTGAAGTTGACGCGCCGAGATTGTGGATTGTCAATCTTCACTCCGGCGACACCCTCAATGTGAAATGGCTCTGCTTGTCCCGTGGCACCGATGCTCTCAGCTGTGGCGGCGTTGATTATCGTGCAGGTCGATCCATCATCCATCAAAGCGTATGTATCCACGCTTCCATTTGGCCCGCTGACTTGTACTGGGATGATCTTCAATGCAGCTGACATTGATGTTTGTGTCGACGCGACGAAGGTGGTTGGTATCTCTTCGCAATGGTGCAGTTGGGCTTCTGGCTCATCATGATGCAGCAGTCTGTGATGGCGGTATGTGCATCCATTGATGTTGCACTGGGTAGTTTTACAGACGTGTCGTATCTTACTGGTGCACAGGCAGCGGAAGCACAGTCTATGCTTCTTGGCGAGTTCCCACCGCTCTGATACCATGGCCTTCTTCATAACATCGCAGTCTGCCGGCTTGTGATCGGCTTCGCAAAGGCGGCATTGTGGCGTGCGTTTCTTCAGCGGCGGCGTGTCATCAGCGACGTAGGTGCGGACGACTTTCTTGACGGGTGGCTCCCGCCGGTCTTCAGGTGCGATGTTCTCCGCTGGGGCGAAAGTACCACATCTTTCTGCCGTAGCGGACAGGAAGTGTGACAGCTTCAATAGGTCCGGCTGCTCCTCTGGTTGCTCAGCATCGTAGTCGTAGTACTTGTATCGCAGCGCTGCCGGAAGCTTCTCGACTATGCCGCGCACTACTTCTGCGTTGTAAAGATAGTGCGGCTTGCCCAACGCCTGTATGGTGCTGACTGTGTTGAGGACCTTTGACGCGTAGATGCAGATGTCTCTTGGGTTCTCTTGAAGCTTCGGCAGGGCCCGTAGTTTATTGAGTTCTACGGCCACAAGTGCGTCTGGGCGGCCGAATCTAGTCTGCAGCATCTTCATAACGGCAGCGGATGTTGTCGATCCGATGAAGAGACATTGAACAGCTTCCTTGGCTGCTCCTCGAAGGCAGCGGCGTAGGCGTGACAGGTTCTCTTGTTCTGTTAGGCGGCTTGCTGTCTCTTCGTAGGCTGCTTTAAATGGCAGCCAGTCATTTGACGCTCCATTGAAAGGCGGCAGCTCCAGTGTGCGTGGGTGCACTGCTGTTCTTGAAGCCAATGTGATAGCGGCTGCAAGTTCGCTGAGTTCAGTGCGAACGCGCGACGGTGGCGCTGCAGGCGGCAGCGGTTGGAACTGTTGCGGCGTCGGTAGCAGTGGTTCTTGTGACAGAGGCGGTGGCAGTTGCAGTTGCTGCGGCGGCTGTGGCAGTTGCTGCGGTGGCGGTGCTTCTTGTCTCTCGGCGTAAACCACGGCTTGGGCGTGTGGCGGAGGTGCGTCGAGACACGGCAGTGGTCTCTTAGGCCTGACGCACTCTTCAGCAGACGGCAGGAAGGGGTTGTCTTCAAGGGCAAGTACAGACTTCCTGACCCACTCGGTCGTTTGCTGATCTCTGATGGTGTCGACTTCTTCTTGAGATGACTCGTCCTCGGATGACGCTGTCTCTAGCATTGCGACGCGAGTTCGGGCTAACTCCACCTCTTTCTGCAGTAATTCTTCCCGCGCTCGCATTAAATCTCGATGACGCTTGCTCGCGGCTTTGGAGCGAGCGGCAGTAGAGCGAGCGACGGAACGGCGGCTTGCAGTGTATTCGGCAGCAGAGGTGGCGGCAGCGGCGGCGGCGACTGCGGTAGCGGCGACGGCGATGGCGGCGGCGGCAGGTTCGCGGGAAGACGTAAGGGGCGGTGGGGCGGCTGCCACGACTTCGATCCTTGACGGTGTCTGCGGCAGTGTAGACTTCGTCGTTGTCGTGGTGCCCGTCGTCCCTGTGGTCTCCGTGGCGGACGAACCCGTAGTGCCATCGGACGTGGTCGCAGTCTCGCCCGTATCCGTAGGCGATGTGGACGAGTCTCCCTTCTGGCTGCGTGTAACAACCATTTTTATCCAGATCCGGTTCGAAGGACCAGAATATGTGGGCCCCTTCGACGACCCACACTTATTGCGGCGATGGTGGCTGGTCCGGACGTGGATAAAGAACACGCAGACTTTCAGTAGGCAGGTTGCAGCTTCCTTGGCTCGGCGGTAGGGAGAGAGTGAACAGTGCTCCCGGCTTCCCGCTAGCTGCTTCCAGTTGTTTCCTCTCTGGCGGACTGTAGTGGACTGAGTTGTTAACTCTCCGCCGGACTGAAGTGGACTGAGTCGCCGCTTGCTGTGCGCCCGTATTTATACTCGCGGGCGCACACTGTGCCAGGTGATCTTCGAGAACACACTCGAAGATCACCTGGCGCACACTGTGCGTGGCTGTGGCGGCGAGGAAATAGCAGCGAGCGGGATGGAACGCTTTTCTCTATCTGTCTCTCTCTCTCTCTCTACTTGACCGCGCCAAGAAAACACACAAACAAGTGAATCTTTATTACGAAATATTTACAGGGCTATTTACAAGACTTAAACCATAGCAAAGACATAGTAGACGACTTAAAATATTACAAACACAATATTAAACTAACAAATATTACACTATGTCGCGAACAGTCCCTAACTCCCAAAGTAGGAAAAACCTGTATCATGGGAGACAGTTACTTCCCAGAGGGTACACAGGTAATTTTGAACAATATTACTACTATATAATAACAAAGGTAGAGTAGAAAGCAATATTATTATTTTGCGAGTTAAAGCTCAACTCAAATAAACTTTGACAACTCCATACAGATTTCGTATGGAGATGGAGTTTCTTGTCAATGTTTACTTGAGTTTAGATGTGAACTTTTACATAATTCTGGCTTTAATCAATTGATCTTCTATTATCAGCATGAAATGCAAATTGAGTGTAGGAAGCTTCCACCCGCACCACGTCTATAACGTTTCCAAAAGCATAAGCCAAAGGGTTAACCGTTATATGTCTCCTAAGGACATTGGCCGAACAAAATAACAATCGAGAACAAAAGATGTTGTGAGCGAGAGAGGTAGTATTGATTGGCTATTCTTTTTCGAAAAACTTAAAAATATTAAACCAACAATACAATAAGTATACAAATGTAAATTCACTTTTAAACGCGACTGCGTTTAATGAAGCAACAAAATCGAAAGACTTAATCCCAATTACTGCAGTATGCGCGGCATGTTACTGCTAGATTTGGATTAAATAAGCGGAAAATTATATGTAATGGTAATGCTCAGGCGGCGCACGCCCCTACTTTTCTCTGAGTCAATGGTAGAGTAGTCAGAGATATCGGTAGAGTCGCTGTCAAATGCTAGCCCAGACGAGACGTCTGCGCGTCTCGTTTTCACTCAAGTTGTCGCTCGCGTAGACAACACTGGCCGGCAGTAAATTCTGAAATTCGAATTTCGAACAACGTGTTTCGAAAAATCCGTGAAAACCCCAAAGCACCCTTTGCTTTGATAAGTGAAGTGTGTGCGTCGAGTTTAGTGATCGCAGTGATTGTTGTGTTTGTGTTCGTCAGCTGATATTGATAAGCAGGTTTTACTCTCTGTAATAGACGGAGCTGCAAAAGGTACTTAATAGACATAGTCAGAGTTAGTCATCACAAAAAATAAGGGTTTTTGTAATTTAATGGAGGTACAATTGTATCAGTTTGTCCTTTGTAAACTCTTTTGTACTCATTTGGCGCTATAATCTGAACAATAGTGTGATCATCACCAACGAATATTTCCTCCACACGTGACCTTCACCTAGTGTTATTTAATAAAAACCCATCGATCATGCGCATTTGCTTAAAAAATTAGGTCGTGCGTGGGACGAGAGTAGTCAGACGGTATCTCATTATAAAAAACAGCGTAAGATCTAATAGTAAAGTTTGATTCTATTCCTAACTACAAAGGAAATAAGCAGGGCACTCTGCAATTTCACATTATCTCACAGCTAAACGAACGTTATTGACTACCTCCACACAAATAAATACAGGTTTTATAATGGTTTTATATGTACTTACCAATAAAGCGTATATACCTTCGTTATTTCTAGCTTGTTTCTAACACCGTTAAGATAATGATGTGACCCTGATGATGAGTAAGATTAGGATGATGAGCTTGAGAAGCTGAGAACACAGCCATTCAATACAAATACAAATACAAATTCATTTATTTGCGAAAAATATGGTTATGAAGATGTTATAGTATATAATTTAAATGGATCTTACTTTTTTTACATAATTATTACGTTTATATCTAAAAATACCGATTTATTTAACTTTGAATAAGCATATTATTAAGCATAGCATTATAAACAAATGACAATCCTATGAGATTGTCGCCAATAAATTAGATAAGTGACATATTTTTTTAAATCGTTTCGTGCAACCCAACTCAACAGGTTAGTGCTCTACCTAATAGATTTTTCTAGGCTAGAGCAACTAGGCGATTTTGCAATCCAAATATAAATAATATAGACAGATTAAACTTCATTTGCCATTTCTTGTATGTACCTGTGAAAAGTCAAATTCCTCAGATAAACAAACAGTTAAAGGTTCTGAGGATTAAAATTTTGCTTATCTGTTGATGTGCCTCCGAAGCCCAATGGCGATTTTCCGGGGATTTGCCTAGGTATGCTCCGTGCACAACCCCAGGAACAGGAGGCGTCATAATTATTATAGGGTGCCACTGGACTGGATGACGGGCTATGGGAGCAGACAAAAGGTTAAGTTAACCCAAATTGACAGGGGCCTATACACAAAGTCAAGCAAGAAAATAGCATAGCGATACGCTTTGCTTGCAATCTATTTACGATCTATTTGCGATTCTTTAGGAGCATACCAAATGACGCCATTTTGGGTGTTTTAGAAGCGGTAGCGATCCAATATAAGTGCGTTTCTCAGAGCAGCATCGGGCCCCAGTTTTACAGCAATTAGTCATGAGGAAGTATTGAATCGGTACTCTTAGTTGCCTCTAAAAGACTTCAAACCTCGCAAAACCTCGCAATTATTCCATACTCGTGTGCAAAAAGATCGATTTCTTGCGAAATTATCAATCTGGCTCCGATTCGGTGTAAGTGTAAGTGGTCAATTGCCTCGATGGTGATTCGGAGAGGAAGTGAATGATGTAACGGACTATTTCGCCCATTCGTTCCGATCATTGCTTCATTCATATCAGTGTCGAGATCGACATAAATTTCTATTGGAAGCATCTGCAGCAATTGAAGATGCGATTGCACTCACGCGAGGGGAAAACACTCCGACTGATGTCTGTGACACAAGCACCAATGCAATGGACTCTCACAAATAGTGCCACTTATGAGTCCATTCACAAAAACGTAAATCATGCGGCTAAATACCAGCCAGTGTTGAAACATATACTTCGTCACATTCAATTAATCTCCACGAATATACTGCTATTATTTACCACTGTTTTTAACATGTTGTAAAAAAAATCTTCAGTTCAGTATATTTTTTTCTGTAAAAGTCTGTGTAAAGAGTACTTATAACTCAGGGTATGGAAAAATTATGCGTAACATGAGAATTATGTCATATGTTTAGTTAGATACCTAGATAGTCTGCGTCTGCGATGCTGTTAGCGGATGTTAAACTGATTTGATTATTACTGGACATCCGCCGATATCACTATATTATATTTTTCATTAGTACGTTACATCATAATAATAATATGAAGATTGACTAAAATGTCAACTATTTTTGTCTATTATAGACAAAAATAGTTGATATTTTAGTCAATCTTTGCGAGTGCTTCGACATAACTAAACGAGCAGAATACAAATGATCATCGTCAATACATAATCATGCGCACGTTCACGGGTTATAAGTAATCTGCTCTTTTAATTTGAATGAACCTTGAAAACTGGATATTTAGGTATAAAGTTATAATACACAAATCTACTTGTTACATCATTTTGCGTAAAGGCTAGGCAGTTATTACAGGATGTATGCGTACAGCAGCGTACATCGTAAATGTGTATGTGTGGGTCGCAGCCTAATCCAAGAAATTAATCGTAGAAATGGCCATTACTGGCCATATCATAATATGGCTGGTTTTAATGAAAACATGTCGTTATTAAAGCATTTTTATTCAGCACCACGTGAAGGTTTTTGTGTTATAAATGTCAAACTAACAAGAAAACTATTCTGGGGCTTCGCTGCGCTCGCCCCCTTTAGTCTTCACCTAAGCTACCTCAGTGTTTTTGTCCTAAAAGATTTCATCGTTTCGTGATATTTCACGGTTGGCCAAGACTAAGACATAGCATCTATTAGTGGGTGATATTGTAGGATACTTTTCTTTGAGAGCTGTGGAGTTTTGATCTAAGGTACGAGTATGTTTTATACTTTCACTATTCCGTAAATATTCCCATTTAGCTCCACTGTAAGTGTTGTTCGGATTGATCGCTCAATCACCCCTGAAATTATTATTTACCGTTCTATTGCATCCCGTATTAATAACATAGAGTTGGACATTAAACTGGCCATTAAATGTTAGCTTGCTTTACCGGCGCCGGCGCTGCGCTGGAGAGAAAACTAGCATTTCTTCTCAGAGAAAGTTGCCGTGGACGGGTATGTGCATAACACGTGCGAGCAGTTTACCACTGGTAATATGGAAATGGCGACTCCAGAGGTTACCACAAGCTTTTTAGCGGTTCAGAAGTGCCTAATCTGATCCGAAAAAAACACCTAAACCATCTTCAACAAGCCTTGGTGTGCTCATTATGAGCTCATGAGTGTTAAGGAAGCGAGAGATTCAAAGTCGAAGTAAAAAAAAATTGACCATAAATTCATACAGATTGCTTAGTCAACGTCAATTTAATATTAATATTTTTGTATACTACCGCCCGTTCGGAAGTTGTGGTCTTAGGGATGGAGCAAAGAAGGGCAAGAAACTCCCCCGTACCTCTTGATTTTTGCCAGGATCGTAGCAAGTGCAGGTCTATAGTCTCTGCCTACCTCTCTTTCAGGAGAAAGGTTTGGAGTATTGGAATGAAAATGGTTCCCATTGTGATGTTGGTACTTTGAGAAACCTTATTATCTGTATCGTTTCGACGACGTTGTGGTACAGACTTGGGCACCTCGGTTGCATAAGGTGACGGCTTGAGGAGTTGACGACCGTTAAGTGGTGAATTCGTACTTCAAACGAGAAATACGTTTCCAAGGAAATCCTGCGGATGGAAATGCAACGACCGGTCTTTATTTCTGCTAGTTAAAAAGTGCCGGTAAATTGTACAGATTACCCTCCGTAAGTTGCTGCAAATACTGCGTTTATATTAAACCTTCATGATTGAATTCCTACACCTAATCCTAGGGGTAACTTAATGGACAATTTAACTCGCAAAATTGATGTTCGTCCAGGGTTCCACCTTCCACCCCCACCCCTCCCTAGCCGGCGGGCTGAGCCCTAACTAAGTGCTCTCTGATGTAATTCATCCGGAATCCTAATACGCTACGTCCATGCACCCATTCTTTCCTTTCCCTGCGTTTCAGCAATGTGCCAACGTCAGTATATTTACAATTAAACATTCGTAATACATATTGTAGTCATGATAATTATAGTCACTGCATCTATCGTAGGAATGCGTGCATTGTAGAATGTATCATCTATTCATCACATCATCTAGCGAGATATAATAAGCAATTATTTGTTTGTTTTTTGTAACTGTTCTGCCTTTTCAATGGACACTTTAATACAATCAGTATTTGTATCTTTATATGACGATTTTCTGTCGGTATTTACCCTTACATCATCTTCATTAGATCTAGCACGATCGTTGAGTTGAGAAAGGATAAAAGCGAGTAAGTATGCTAACTGCTTAGCATTATGCTAAGCTGTTCGTAACATAATCATGCCAAGGTCAATATGAGTGTTCTTGTAAATGCTACTGATTTAAATCTATAGGTTGAAGTATACATTTGTATAGTAACAGGTTTATGTTCATCTACCATACATGGTATTCTACCTATTCATATTTGAACAAGTGCTGCTATTCATAAGTCACTCAGATTCAAATTATGTATTTGGTTTTAAGATTCCTAAGTTATATTTGAAGACAATATTAGTCTTTAAATTCTTTAGTTTAAAAGCTACGATGCAGGCTTGAAGATACGTGTCGATCTAACATGTGTTCAAGCACCTTGTTACTTGTTACAACGAATCCCTTATTCGAGTACTTATACTTATATTGATATGAATGAAATTAATATGAAATCCTTACAAAGATAGGACGTTCTAGATTAGGGTCCTTGACCTCGTTCTATACCAATAGTTTTGGTTTCGTTTGTTTACAAAGAAAGGAATATAAAGATATTAAATACTATTAGTGACAAAAGAGGTATACATGATTCGAGATAATATCCAAGTTAGTGTTTATTTATTAGCTTGGATTTCTCGAAATATATTACCTACTACCATTTTATCACTATTAATTTATTGTTGTCGAATTTAGCCGTCGTCTTCTTTTGCTAGTTCTCTGATTTCGGCGTTATAGAACACCGTCTGTCTACTGGAACAGGCGAATATTCACAGCCGTGAGTTTGAGACTTGAAACTATTCATAGATGTCTTGTCATTGCAGCCAGACTCTGTCAGTCAGCCACATGACATGAGAGCAGACAAAGCACATCTGTTCAGCACACTGACCGTAAGTAATGGTGTTAAGTTCGGTACTACCATGAGCGTGGAGGTTGAGTCGCAAATCAAGCATACAGTACAATTTCTTTGTTGACAAATCATAGAATGAGCTATTTTTAACCGACTTCCCAAAGGAGGAGGTTTACAATTCGTCCGGATGTTTTATTTTCTAATATCCATTTGAGTATGAGAGAGTTGAGATTTGAAGTTTTAGCATAATTTTTACTTCCGTGTAATGAATTCTTCTATTGTTGTTTGGTTTGTCATTATTTACTCGCTCGCATTATTACCTCTCTAGTTAAAGATGCACAGTTCTTTATCATTCTGAGAATGAGCTTTATTATGTACCGTACAGGGCTTTTGTTTTGGCACGTCGCCGGGTCTCGTCCCGCTCTCTTTCTCTCTCTCTCTCGCTCTCTCGCTAAGTCAAACTACGAGTAGTGGCACCTCGGGCGGGTCCCGTCCCGACGACGACGTGCCAAAACAAATGCCCCGTACTATAAGAGGCTGTCACACAAAGGACTTTAAACTGTGGCCTAAATATCAGGATCGAATTGGTTGGCTCTAGGTTGGATACTGACTGGACTGACCGTTATTTGAATGTGTACCAAAATCCAAAAGTAAATATGTCGGTATAAATATTTAGTAAATTAATATAAAACTTTAGTAAAAGCTAGCCACCAATCTACATATTTGTATACATTATTATCACATTCTTGCATCACTGTTATATCCTACATACTAGTTAAAAGTTATAAATAGATACTTTAGTGTGCAGGTTTACTCCTGGGTTTATGGGAGATTTTCTTTTAAACATCAGTGTTCAAGTGAACAACAGTTCTGGCTTATGTCCAGCTCCCTGCAGATTTATTTGCACCATGACATCAATTTCCTGTAACTGACTAATGCAAGGTTCAGTTAATTTTATTTTCTGCAATTTGTACCAACAGGTTACGCTGGTGTTTGTACCTAGGTACATTTACACAGAAAAAAATCAAGCACTTACAAAGAAAAGTTACAAAAAAATGCAAATAATGTGATACGAAAACGATTCTATAAGGACTAACGTCTAATTGATTTGAACCAAATAACTAATAATAAGTGATTTAAGCTAAACGGAATTGCACACGGCGCGGATATGAATTTGGTACTCTGAATTCGCACAAAACGACATACATGTAAACAAAATAATGAAGTCTATAGTTGAAGATATTATTTTAAGTTAATTACTGTAATAAAATTCTAGAACAATGATGGGATGGGAACCACACCTACTACGAGCTTTAATTGCGTTAGCTCAGCAGATATACTATCTAAGGGCCAGCCTACATTAACACGGACAGTGGACAGTGGCGATATTATATCAAACCCAAGTTGACTCGCCGCTGTCCGATCGGTTTACACCACTGTACTGTCCACTGTCCACGGTCCACTGTCTACTGTCCTTGTCCAATGTAAACTGGCCCCAAGAGCAGGATAAATGCATAATTACATTATTATATGTAAGTTAAGTACATATTTATCTAGTTATCTTGACTAAAATATCTTTCTTTAGGGTCTCGCTATGCTTTGTGTATTTACTGGAATATTTCAAACATTTATGCATATCTATACCTTTTCTATTGCTACCTCAGAGTAAATAACTCACGTTTGGAATTGCCACCCGTCCACTCAAGATCCCTTGTCTCGTGTAATAGAGCACTAAGCACTAACCATTTAGATCGATAGCCTATTTTATACCAAAACAAGATTCATTTACAAGCAAAAACAGGCTCGAATGAAACCGAACGATGCTTTCAGCATTCGAGAAACTCATCTGAAAGGCAGAACTCATCAACAGAATTGTTTATCTGATTAAGTGATTAAGCAACGCGTGGGCGAGTCAGCCAGGCGTTACTAATAAATTGTTTTATAAAACTTTTGTGATGCCCGGCCATTGTTCTTCTGAATAAGGAACTCTGGTATAGTGACTGTCGAGTCCATGCTGAGGCCCCGTGCACAAATTCACAGGTCGTATTGACGAAGGTCAAGGGAATCCAGCGTTTTAAACTCAGCATTAAAGATGCGATGCACATACTTCAGGCCCCACTCTGGGCCATACCCTGTGTCGTGAGAAACCGAAACGTCACACAAATAAAAATCCAAGAATCTTCCTCTCATGCCGGGATTCGAACCCGGGACCTCACTTTTGGGAGACAACGCCACACACACCAACAGCACGGGGGTTATCAAATCGTAAACTGAGGTTTTATTTTACCAAATGTACGGCTTAACACTCTCTTGAATTAGATCCTCGTGGTCGTCGCTACGTCAACGTTTGCATACAATGGGCAGAGTTTAAAGTGAAGATGATTCAACGGGTAATAAATGAAGGAACGGTCAACGGTACTACGTGTCGCTTGTGGGACGTCGCCGTCGTCGCCCCGTGTCGTCAGTCGTGTCGGATCGGAACTCGGAACACACTGGACCTACCTTCGGTTGTTTGAATTTGATTGTGTCTTTACAAAGTTAGGACGGTTGTGCACTTTTTCCGATCCGAAACCCTGAAAATACTGTCCGGAGTAATCGTAGTAGGTACTATCTCTATGAGAGTTTACCCGTCGTCCGTCAATTTCCATTCATAAATCTTCATCCGTATTTTCAAGGGTTCGGATCGGATTAGGATCGGACGTAGTCAACTATTTAGTAATCTGTGACGTAGTACGGAACCGCTCTTACAATAGAGGGTATTGGCACTGCACTCTAATGCCCTCTTCCAAACACTGCACAGAAAAATATCATACATTCAGGTTGCAGGCAATCCGACTGTGGAACGCACTTCCTTCCACCATAAGAGACAGTCCCACTCTTTTCTCATTTAAAAACCGGGTAAAAGAGCACTTCCTCTCTCTTTCGTGATAGATATTGTATGTACGTATTTATGTAGTTAGGTGTATTTATTTGCATATTGTGTATTTATTTAGTATTTTTGGTATTGGTAGATACTTATTATATTATGTTTGAAGTATATTTATTTAGTCATTTATTGTGCACTGACTTCCCTCTCTGTATCTGTTTTTTCCTGTCATGCCTATAGGCTTGCTGGAAGAAATCTCTTTTTAGAGATAAGCTCGCCTTTGTACATATCTTTTTGTAAATGTTACGTGTTTTTTATGTTTTGTGCAATAAAGTATAAATGAAACATTCTTTGTAAAATTATAGATGAAACTGTCACATAGAGCCTAAATACCAGTCCAAATAATGTTCTGCCATACACCTAAGCAAGCTGATTTATTTTTTAATTATTTATGACAGCCGCTGTACTTATTTACTTATTAGTATTACCACAGATACTATAATATTAGTATTTACTACTCCTTGAGAGCTCCGTGGTCTAGTGGGTTCATGCTTGCCTCTCACGCAGAAGGTGCAGGCTCGAATCCCGGTGCTGACCATCTACCAGTGAGATAAGTCATTTATCTTAAGTAGGTACGTTATACGGACACTGTAGCGGTGATGGAAAACATCGTGAGGAAACCTTCATTACTCCATAGCTGCGGCGATGGGCTAGCCCCCTGTCACGCCAAATGGAGTATTGAATCACCGGCTGAAAGTGGGCACAGTGGTGCCTCTGCCACCCCGTATGGGACGCGACGCGACCGCGACATGCGTGACGCTTTGTTATGTTATGTTATGTTATGTTATTTAATTACTAATCCTTATCCTCAAGTTCGTCAGACAGACTGCGCCCGCGCATACGAATGTGGTTAATGAGTAGGAAGACCCATATAACAATTAATGTTTCTGATATGAGACTCACACACACCCATATGCTTAGTCGTTCCCTGCATTACCCTTGACTCGACCTAACAAAAGATAGTTTTCAAGAATTGAATTCTTTGAAGTCGCCATCTTATAAAACAAAATCAATTATCCGTCAAGCAGACGATTAAGCTCGCGAACTAATAGTGCATATGTTGCAGTCAGAACTCTTAATCAGTCAAAACTAGTTTTGACCGTAAAATCTAGACTGTACTTACTGACTAGACGTACTTTTGACTGAGCGGGTTGGTTAAAGCGGGTTGGTTGACTAGTCATGAGTGGTTTTGACTGCTAATTTGTGGTCAAAAATAGTTTTGACTGGCGCTGTTGGTTTACAAAATCGAATTGGTTGCTTTAGGTCACTTTCTGTGCCAATACTAAAGATAGGTTGTGTTAGGTCACCACTTTATGAAGCACCCGGAGTCGAGCGAAGCGGAGCGGAGCGAGGCTACCCCATGTAGTTTCACAAAACCGAATTTGTTTGCTTATTACCCTACCAAAGTTGAAATGCGTCTTGTTGCGAAATAAATTTGTCAAAAGTGCTATTGACCAGAGGCTGCAGTCAAAAGCAGTTTTAACCGATTTTCTTAGTTAAAAGTACTTTTTACTGATTAAGAGTTCTGACTGCAACATATACACTGATCGAAGTGTAAATAGGCTAGCGCACATAGAGTTACAATTACCGGAGTAAGTGTCACGAACGGTTATTCGATCCGATTTCCCCCAGTTGGTCACGACGCCATATACGACGGTGGTAATGGATCTGATGCATGACATGAGTGGCGTTGGCACCGCATAAGCGGGTACTGATATGGTATCTATAGGTATCTTAAGGTTGAAGTACTTACCTCTGTATCTAGTCCATCAATGCTGAGAAGAACGCATTTGGTAGCAAAATGTGTGCTGCGGGGCGAGATGGGGTGTAAGTTCACTATCTTTTTTGACTTGAAAACAAGAAAGAAAGGGAATTATGTGAATAGAAATTACCTATAATTTGTAAAACATCTTTATTTATTTATTTAGGAAGCCAACAGCATTTATCATTACAAGAATGTTACTACAAAAACTTAAGACATAAAGCCAATTATAGGGTTCCATCGATTGCATTTATGCTTAGGTTATAATTTACCTATTTATTTATTTTTATAAATTAAATACTTACTTACTTTTATTTTTACTTAATATTTGTGTTATTTAACAATTTTTTATTAAACAATTTTGCTGAAATTATATTATTACTTGTAAATCTTGATTACTGATGACGATGTTTGAACTCTTTTAAACAAACAAGTCTTCAATCAACTGTGCAGTAATTTTTCTACTAGGTACATATCAATTGAGCAAAGGATGGAGCCCCTATGTTATTCATGCTTAGAAGTGGCTCTGTAGTCACTGATTTATCATTCCAATTGTGGACATCACTTCGTATGGTCAACGCTTGTAACGCCCTTGTAAGCAATTAGTACAAAACAAACTATTGTAGGTACATCATATAGCGTATTATTATCAGGTGTCTAGGTCGATGTGGCCACAGTGTGACTAAACCATAGAATTCTAACGAAGCGGAATCTCTTAAACATTTTCGTTAATTAGCGCAGCCGCAAAGAGCTACGGCTAGTTATAGAAATCTTCAAAATCTCTGACTGAACACAAACAAAATACACTGCATCTATGTCAATAATATTTTTGTGCGATAGTAAAATAATGTGAAGTGGTCTAAAAAGACATTAAAATTAAGAAAATGTGGAAGGCTTTAGTGCAACGGAAGCGGAAGTATAGTGAGCAGCCGGAGACATGCGACCGCGAGTCTTACGCCGCCCTGGCGGCAATGCAGCGAGGTAACGCTGCGACGTTGCCACCCTCTCTCGACGCGCTTAGAGCATGTAAGTAGTGCCGCTACTCGATAACAGATGGCGTTGATTACTTGAATCCGCCATGTAGAGCCGCCCGGTAGTAAGATTACAACTTATAAATAAGTTGCTCTGTCTTTACAACAGCAGTGATTTCTAAAAGTTTGTCCCTTTGTGAGTAACACGATGTATGGTAAGATCGGTTTCTGGAATTTGGAAATATAGGTACTAAACTAATATCGGAAATAAGATTATCTGAATGCTTTAAACGTAGCTTTATAGTGAAAGCTCTTTTTCCGAGAACAATCGAAGTTTTTTTTACTGTCCGTGGTCTATAAAGTATGTCTTGTTTGATTTTTTAAATAAAATTAGTCTCAAATAAAAAGTGTGAAACATTTGAACTCTACGTGAAACATTTGGCACCTCCCGCGAAGCTGAAATCAACACTGATTAAACATTACGACTGAAAAATAAACGATCATTTTATAACTGTTGAAAATAGCACAGAACAAGCCTCGTCGTAGACGCATCCAGAAGATTGAATTAAATGTGTTCTAGTTGTGACGGGAAATCTGTCTTTTTGTCATGCCTACTTCTTATAGTGCCGTTTTCTCATTCCTCAGATAGCGTTTATCTGTCTGTTTATGTTTGTCTGTTTGTTTTCACACGTTAGTACAAAAAGGGTCAAAAAAGTTACAGGTTCTCATCTTCTTCTTTTTATTAATGGCGTCCTAACCTCTTTTGAGGTTAATTTTGCCAGTGTCAAGTGGTCAGGTTCTCATATGAGAACCTGGAAATTATAATGTCTTGAGATGATTCGATGACTATGATGATGATGATGATTTGTCGCTCGTCAGCACTACCCAGTTAGGACGTGAAGGGCTGTGGGTTCCAAGTAATTCCTTCGGACGTGAGCGACTGCCTCCCCGAAGTTACAGCTGTCCAACGATCTTTTGCGGTGAATCTGACGATTTCTGACAGAATCATTGCATGAGGTTGCGTGCAAGTGACGCCCCCCTGTAAACGTCACTCACACGCCAAAAGATAGTTGGACGAGATATCTGACTGTTTATCCGTCTCTTTAGAGACCCGGGCTTAATAAATTATATGTCATGTATAGTGCAGTCGTACTTAACTTGTACAATAATAAGCTAGAATCTCAGATAGGAATCGAGTAGCAAATTGAACATATTTTATTTGTTGTGTGTGTCTCTTATTTCATAAAAACCGTAGTTTTTAGGGTTCCGTACCCGAAGGGTGCCAAACGGGACCCTATTACTGAGACTTCGCTGTCCGTCTGTCCGTCCGTCCGTCCGTCCGTCCGTCTGTCACCAGGCTGTATCTCATGAACCGTGGTAGCTAGACAGTTGAAATTTTCACAGATGATGTATTTCTGTTGCCGCTATAACAACAAATACTAAAAATCAAAAGAAATTTAATATTAAGGGGGGCTCCCATACAACAAACGTGATTTTTTTGCTCATTTTTGCTCGATATTGATAATGGTAGCAGGTAGACGCTTAAAATGTTCACAATATATTGAGTATATTATTTACTTAAAAAATAAATAATTAAATTAATATTTAGGGGGGGGCTCCCATACATTTTTTTTGCTGTTTTTTATAAATAATGGCACGGAACCCTTCGTGCGCGAGTCCGACTCGCACTTGGCCGGTTATTATTTTTTGTGTAGTAGGTAGGTAAGGTACAAAAACTATATTTAACTGGTTCGCCGACAAATCTTATATAACAATAGTTCGCCATTGTTCGGTCGTTCGAGCGGTGTGTTTCTGAGAGTAAAGGGGTAACAACGAAATTGTCTAACTAAACGCTCAGATTAAAAGAATAGTGTCCGAGTTAAATACAAACGATAACGATACCGTACGTATTATTGTAACTACGGATTCCTTACCAGGGGGCTTGGGTAGTACTAAAACACGTAGGTGGATTAATGCTCTTTAGCATTTATCCTATAACACTTCCTTCCTGTAAAATCCAGATCAAGACACCCCTGCCACATACAATACCGTTTTTTCTAAACTAGTCCGCTCGACCATAGATGGCGACGTCCTTCTTTTTTTTTTAAAAGGTGCGTTCACGCTCTGTCTCGTGTCGTAGGTGCTAACAGTATGTGATATAACTATATTTACTAGTCAAAATGTCAAGTGAGACCCTGTACGAAGTAAACATACAAACACATGATGTCTCATGATTACAATAGCTTTTGTTTCAAGCGATAACAAGAAAGGACTTGGCCTGGCAACTGGCAAGCGTAAAGCAATTCTTTATACGAGTATATGACTGACGGACAATATGAGCTATACCTAAAGTTTTGCGAGGAGACGATTTCTATATTGTAAAACATAGCTTGATCTCTGCAACAGCTGTCACTTTGACATGACTAGATCTGGGGACAGGTCGATATAAATCATATCGATACTCCAACTTAAGTTACTGAAAGTTTCAAACAAAAGCAAGTTGTAACACGTTTTTATTCTTTTCAAAATGGTTCACAGCCCAAATCATCATCATTCGGACTCACTGGAGCTTTTTTCACACTATTAAATTATCAATAGAGTATTTTTTCAAGTCAACATCGATAACTTGTCTTGTACTATGAGTGTGACATTTTTTTTCCAATAAAGTATGATATTTGTCTCTATGCATTTCGCCGTCGCAAAATACGGTACTTGATAGGCAGTTTTTTGATGACCTCTGTCAGTGACAGTGTGTGTTTCGCGCTCTCTCATCGAGTTACATTCTCATTCATTATTATCCCCCAGAATATGGCCTATAGTCTACGTCAGCTAACAACATGTCACCTTGAATAAAAATAAAAATAAGTTCATATTTATTTAATTCGTATTTCTGCGTATATATTTATTTCGTATATATTTATTGCACATATCAGAAAAAAAAACACAAACAATACAGAAAATGCGTGAACAAAGGCAAGATAATTCCATAACATTTCACACAATATAAAAATACATAAAGTATACTCGTAATAATAAGGAGACACGTCATGGCATGGAGTGTATGTATGCGCAGCGCAAGCGCACAAGCCCACTCGCTCCGACAATATGACTCCCACGACACGGTTTCCATGCTTTTGCGCAAATCTCAACTAATTACGACGCATTTGCAGATAATTACACACATTTCCACACTTTGTGAAGGAAAAGAAATATGAACAACGCCGTTCAAGGAAACGTTTAAATATCCATAACACAAGTGAATACTGTCATGTGGTAGTTTAGAAGATATTATTATGAATGTACAAACAAATCATCCATGTAACTGTGAAGTATAGTTACAGCTACTGGTAAGTACTGTATTTTCACGATTCAACTGACCAACCATCAGTATTGCACTGTTCAATAGTATCACCTACCCTGTATTGGCTTGACGCACGAATAATATTATATTCTTTATTGCACGGTAATCACGCAATTTATTGGTTCAATTGCTAATAATTACATACTTTTTACTCTAAAATATGATTTATATTATTTTGACGTATTGTTGACGAGTGTAAGTGAGGAAGTAAATGTAAGAAACATATTTGTTCTATCATGTGCTATTTCATTTTACATGTCCGGATGACTGTCTATTAGTTCCGATTTTCCATTTGTGTATGATGTCTTCCTTAGTTGTTAAGTTTTAATTTTCACGCATCACTTTTGGTCATAAACTAGATAATCACATTGTAGCTTAGATACATAGATCATAGATACAATAATAGCGTCTGTAAATAAATAATTGAAACAAAAAGTAAACTTTAGAAAAAAACCGACTTCCACAAACCCTATTTGATTAGATTGAGTTTAATACAAACTGTAACCCCCTTATCCCCCCCCCCCCCCTGGGGACTTTATTTTGTCGTTGCCTGCCCATCAGCCACGCATTGTATTTTACCTAGTATACTGAGCAGTTCTGGTGGCCATATGTGGTCTTCATCAGCAGTTCCGCATCACAATATTATGCTTACCATGTGCATTTGCACGAGTTAATATGAAAAACATAAAAACCACTATAGGTCTGCCTTTAATATTTGAAGAGTTTCCTCGATTTTTCCAGGATCCCATCATCAGATCCTGACCTGGTGTCAATGGGACCAATGGGAAGGTAAACCCTATGAAACAAAAAAATAATTTTCCAAATCGGTCCATCCGTCTAGGCGCTATCGGGGCACATACATAAAAAATAAAATAAAAAAATAAAACACCCGGACGAATTGTAAACCTTTGGGAAGTCGGTTAAAAATGGGGCTTTTTAGTGTGGCAATGAATGGCTTTCATGTCACGTTTGTGCAAATCTGTGCCTCGCCAAATTGTATGGTAAAATCCCTGAAAATAGGTGTGTATGAACTTCTGGGCGGTTTACAGGTTTACAGTGTTGCTTGACCCATTTTGCTGGTCGGCCGACGTCCGCGTCCGCGTTTGTCTTCACTTCACCCACACATGCCCAACATACGCTTACTACACAAAGGAACGTATAGTGTGTGTATCGAACGAAACACCCATTTTGTTGGAGATTTAGAACAAACAACATTTTAAAGGATGTTCACCTGGAATTTATCACCTAGCTAGAGCGAAATAGATTTTTAGATTGAAATACAATCGAAATAGCATATAGTTATATTTCATTTACCGAAAGGAAGAATACATTTATCGAGGTAATAATGAATAACGGCTTCTTTCAAGAAGTCCTGATAAGTTCTATGTAGGAGGCCGTGTTGCTCTATGGCTCTACTGTGGCTGGTTTCATTTTTCATTTAAGCTCACATTAAAATCTTCTTGAAAGACGCCCTATAATAACAAACTAGTGTCGTTACCACTCATATTGAAGTCATGATTCTCTTCCACATAGCGGTATATCATCTTCCTCGTAATTTGACTTTCGCTGGATTCCGCATAATGGCCGCAGATGTCACGAACAATGAAATGAGAACTAATGAGAAGGAATGTTTCTGTATTAATTAAGCGAACGAAATTAAAAGCGAGCTTCTACTGCCAAGACACGAATATTTTATCTACTTGTTTGGTTTCTTATGTTTCTGGAACTATTTAAATCCTTAGTAGAGCAACCCTTTTCTGAGACCAGTTTTCCAGAAGACCCTACTTACTAAAGAGAAACCTGCTTAGACTATCTGCTAGAGAGAGTGTAGCAACTGGTTTGTTTCTTCAAAAAACACGTTACGCCATATTTGTAGGTAAATAAAATGTCTTCTCAAGACTTTCTTGAGATTGCTTAGAAATCTAGATGTACAAATTAGTACCTACAGTACAGTGAGGTCAATCTAGGCCATTTAGTTTGCAGTATACTTCGACACAACTTTTTCCATAAGATCTGGCTTTGGCACAAATGGTTTAACCTTTCACCAGTGGGGTATTTTATTTTAGTTGCGGGTTCCAACAATCCCAAGTCCCTTTCCGAAATAAATCAAAATTCCTTTTCACTGACACGGACGGAAGGCTGTCCTTTACCCTGGACCCTTCATACCTAATTCATTTCTAAAACAAAAGTGTATTTGATGATATCAAGAAATTATTGTGATGAATGATTCACCAGTTGGATCCCACAATTTAAATCCTTTTGTACCTCTATAATACAAAAGTGACTTTGTAATGCAGAGAGGATCGTTGTTAGGCGGATGATTCAGTGCTGTGGAGGATGTAGGGTACCTATAATGTACGTTCACAATACTATTTTGACATTGAAAGTTGAAGGAAAATTCTATTGTCTTAGCCAAAATACTATCCTTGATTGATCATCGAAGGATTGATCATTAACGATCACGATGACTATAGCTACCTACAGGCTTTTGTAAAACGTAATGCGTATACCTGCAAAAGCATATAACGCATAAATACAAATACAAATTAATAACGGTCACATATTTTGTTTCAGGTAAGTTCTTCCACATTAAGCATGAAGTCGTCCATTATCGATTCATTGTAAGTATGATATTATTTTTATGAACTAAGTACGAGACTCTCATTAATTATTATTACTGTAGATTGTTTCGCACGCTAGTTAGCCGCCTATCAGTCTTAGAAGCATGACAGTCGGCGCTCAATGTCATTACAAAAAGAAAACACTTGTTTCCTTGTACTTTGGTTTCGTTTAGAGTTCAGAAGGAGTACCCACAAGAACTAATCTGTTTCTAACAACAGCAACAACAGAGCATCACGCCTTCTCCCACACGGGGTGGCCGAGGCACAATTCTGCCGACATATATCCTGTGATACTCCATTTCGCATCGGCGCAGCTATGAAGTAATAATTGTATTCGTCGTATACTAAAACAATAATCTATTTATAACCGCCTGCAAACTCGTCAGAAATGCGGAAGTGATCATGCGAATCAGGCATGAAATTAAATGAAGTATTATAACTGTTGGAGATCTAATCCCATCCCGGTAGGTGTGATCCGTTGTGTTATGTTATGTATGTCCGACAAATGTTCACAGTTGGTTAACATTCTTGCGCCTGGCAACAGGGTGTAAGGTGTAGTCATATTTTAATACTTGGTCAAGGGATCTTTTGTATGTTGGTCAAGGGATCTTTTGTTGTTCAAGGGATCATTTGTATGATTCCCATGAGGTAAAGTGTTGGGCCAGAGGATAAGTACATACGTTACCTTTGGCTCTACACTAGGGGCTCATGCAGCTATAGTGTATTGTAGTGTGTTAGTATATGTAGTTAAATGGATAACTCAATTTAATTAATAAATGTAGCCCATTAAACCCTCCTCCAACTAATAAAATTTAAAACCTTTATTGGGGAATTTACAGCTCTAGCAGACAGTGGTAGTAAATGAGTTAATGTCCCCAACGAGGGGCACGGGCCGGATACGAGTAACGTTGAGCCATGCGCCAGCTCTACTAAACTGATTCAGTGCGAGTTGATGGATAAGGATAACACAAAAGAACCAAAATGAATATCTTAGTTTCCTATCGGAAATAAAATTGAAATTGAGTTAATCATCACAATGACATCTCTGACAATTTTTCAATAACGACACTTCTGTTACACCCTGTAGAGAACCTATAGTTGCACTCCCGAACGGATGTTGCACTCGGCAGTGGCAGTGCGGTGTAGTATAAACCGCTAAATTAGTATATGGGATAGACCTCTCTTTCATTTACATTGCACGTTGTCCTTGAGAGAGGCTAGTCTTACAGACTGAATCATAGTCATAATTTCAACTAAAGCATTGCACGGCCTCTTTTGCACCTCCATCAGCGATTTTATTCGTCGGTCGTATCTAGCTGCCACCTGTCAACTTTATCAGGTCATATCATCAGTTAGGCCTGGGCTTGCTACACTGCATTTGAGGACTCGTGGCTCTTTGTTCAAGAATCTGCTCCATCCATAGATAATGGAGGATGCAAACTCTTTGGCTCCATGGGTCAACTAGTCATATACAGGTTGATATTTAATTAGCTGACCATATTTTGGGGAATGATAGTACCCATCATTATGAACAACTTTCCCGAAGAATTGCTAATCTGATAATCTCGTATCGAAAAGGTAAACAATGGTCATTAAAAACCTTTCATTAAAAAAACCGAAGTTCACGTCATACATATTTAAACCAGTCATAGTTTACCTCGTAGCTACCTACGAGATTAGAGAATCGAGTTTACAGACTAATTGGCCAAGTTATAATGTGATGGTGGCGTGGCTGGCACCACATCACCACCGTTATATCTGGACACTGCATCCGTTCGCAGCCGATTCGGAACGTGGAAGATCGTCTTTGTTTATAAAGTTATTTTCGTATTGAGAAATCTTAGTGAGCAGCCTCTTGTTGGAATCCATTTGGACGTTTACTAGCCTTTCCAAACACAAACTAAAAAAGCGTAAAGCACAACTTTGTTTCTGTAACTCAAGATAATATGTTAATTCGTAGTCGCCTCCTTTCTCATTTTAAATTAAAGCGGAACTCAATAGTAATCAGATAGGAATCTCTGTTTTCCAGTCTTTGTGTTTTAGAATTTATTTGGCCCCTTTGAGATGCCTCCACAAAACATGGTCACGTCTTTATTGTTTACGCTGATATACATGTATGTGTGCCTCTGATATACATGTATGTGTGTGTGCCTCTGTCTCAATCCCTTTGCAATTCATACATGGTTCTACTCATATCATTATCATGATTTAATGTTTGTGCCGGATATACTTGTAGTACAATGTCTTGTTTAAACGTGTTATAAAAAAGTGGCCAAGTGCGAGTCGGATTCGCTCTTGAAGGGTTCCGTAGTAGCAAGTAATTATAAGACTGGATGTTTGTGTTGTAACTTTGTTTTTCATAGTGTTTGTATGAATGACAAAATTATCTTTGCGGTTTTAATAAATGTTTTATATCTTAAAAACTGCTTATTATATTTTGTTCAAACCAATTTTCATAGAAAGTTTATATTGAGATACACAGCATATATTTTTTATAGATTTATCACTCTCTTACTTTAAAAGTTAGAGACACAATTTTTTCCACTTTGGATGGGTCAGTCTCTTTAAAGATTGATTTTGAAGACCTATCTATAGACACCCCACACATGTAGAATTAATGAAAAAAAAAAATTTGGTTTTAGTTTCATTTATGGTAATTTTTATTTTTTTGAAACTGAAAAAAATAAAAATTTTAGGGGGCTCTTAAATTTTTATTATTTTCAGTTTTTGTATAAAAATCGTAAAGCGGTTCATAGAATACATCTACGTACCAAGTTACAACTGTGTAGTCCTAATAGTTTTGGATTAAAGTTGCTGTGACATACGGACGGACGGACGGACAGACAGACTTGACGAAACTATAAGGGTTCCTTGTTTCTCTACGGAACCCTAAAAACGAGTACATAAATCAAGGGTACGGCAATAACGAGAACTAGATTTACGTGTTGTGGAGATTTGGCCTGATTCTAACTGCCCCGTGCCAAAAATATTCCCGCGTTTTATTCGACGCCAGTCGCTAATGCAGATGTGCCATTTTACGCATATAAAGTGGGACGGGGTGTGCTGCTTCATTTTATGGTTAAATATATTTATATTACACCATTTGAAAAGGTCGATTCATATTTTACGTTACCGATAATTAGGTTGCTGAAGGGGCTTGACATTTGTAGAGCTAATTCTGAGTATCAACTCACGAAAGAAGTTAGAATATTTAAGTAGTATTTAAACTGTTTTAATCACCTGCACAATGGACCTGCATTTTGATCGAATCTTCAAATTCTGAACAACCCAGCATAAGAGACACGTTGGGTGGGCTATAGATTTTTGTTATCAGTTATATAGCCCTAAAGGTCTTTGTTTGTCTGTCTTTGTTTACTAGTTTAGTCAATAGGGTTAGGAAATGGTATTTAATTTAATATATTTTATTAGTCTACTAATTGTCGGTACACAACACAAGGGTATCTGACTACAATATTTGCATGCCACAAGTTGGCTGAATGTGCCGTTCTGCATATTATTATTATAATTTAAGATCTATGACTATACCACATCAACGCAAATAAATTTTCATTTCATTTCATGTCATTTCATTTCATTTCATTTCACACAACAGGAGAAACAGGTGCATATAGGTAGAATAGAACTATCTGCTTAAAAAGGGGTAGTTATTAGTGCGGCCAATCGCATGGGCCGTTACTTCAAAGAGTTTAGTGGGTTGAACTTTGCTCTTGTCGCCCATAGTTTAAGTTAGAATAATCTTATCTGCGACGAGATCACTGACTCCTTGACAAGGGAAGAGAACTCGTCGACTTCTCATGTGAGACGTGACTCAGTCTCATGTCACGAAATTAGAAACATCGTCGGATGATCCTCGTTTTCCCTTTTGAATGAAATATGAACTTGTATATGCACCAGGCAATATTGATGAATTATTTGATTCAATTTCTATTCTTGTAGGCTTCAACAACATGCAATTCTAAAATTGTAAGTGCCTGAGGTGAGGATAAATTGCTATATAATTGCTGCATTTCATCTTTCTTAAGTTTCGTAACAATCGTAATTGCTGGAGGAGCTTTTTCAGCATATTACGACACTTGTAAAATATGGCAATTAGTAATGGCTTTGGCAATAGTTCTGTAATCAACATTGTTCAGTTCTGATGTTGCCCCAATTAATGCAAACAGATATCGCTTCTCCGGTGGCAGTGGTAAGCATGTGTGGAGTTGTTATGTATTTATGCTACAGTATTTATTTACCTCTACATTTTGTGAATGTGTTCGTACATGTGATGCCGTATCGCAATGAAAAAGAAATTGAGTTTAGTCAAATTATCTTATACGGGCCATATGCGTGCGTGCCCCCAATTCTGTTATCGGTGTCAATTTGTCGAAGTAAAGTTTCAAGTAATGTTTGCTTTCGAAATGTCTGTATTTCGAGTGGCAAAGTTTAATGGATTTTTACCACGAGACTTCAAGGTTTGGTCGATTCGGTTTCGAAATCTGGCATTCTACTTTCGTCAAAGATCTAAAGTCGAGCTCCAGTGCCATGGTATCTGTACCACGAGGTGATAAGCATATCGGGTGTTTTTTTCTAAGTAGCATAGCAGCCCCCAGTCAGTCTCGTGTGTGGTGGGCGCGTTGCCCTGCGACCGGTGTATCGGCGCGTTGGTAAACAAAACACTGCGAGCTGTCGTCAGTCAACTGCCAGCTCCGCGCTGGCCGTGTCGCGTGCTCACAGCTAAGTCACGCCACTCGGCGGCCAGCCACTTGCCATCCGGACACAATGAGCAGGAACTATGCGCTCTACTCCCAGTGAATCCTGATAGACTATTGTTATAATGTGTTCATTTGGTGATTGTTTAGAGTGACTATTGAACTGGTTTTGGTCGTTGAGTGTAATAATTTTTAACTTCCTTCAGCTATTTTGGTAACGTTTGTAAAGATCATATTTTTTTGTATGTTATCAATTTATCATGCATTCTAGTGATCTACCCAGAGAACACAACTAAAGAATCATATTTTGTCAATAAGTTTACACAGCCAATATGATGAAGAGCTTAAACCATTATGTATGTGTTATGGGCAGCAACCCACAATACAATTAGGACCCTTATTGAATTACAAAACACGCCTTATACTACATGCTCCACTTTGATGAAATGCAATGATATGGAAACTAGCAGCTTTTGAAAACATAATAAGGTCAGCACAGCGCGTTGGCAGTGGCCTTCAATGCTCAGTACCGTGAATACTGATGATCAGTGGGTTGTGCAGAATCCATCGATTGTCTCCAGTGGCCTGTCAACATATCACACCGCACGTTGCTCTTTCTGAGTGAGTGTGAGTGAGTAGTGCCGGCGATGTGCGAGTAGACTAAATATAGCTGGATCGCGGCACCGGCAGTGTCGGGGCGATGCGCCTCGCTGCCACCATGCCACCCTTTGTGGTAGCTGATACACCTAAGTACGTACGTGGTTCGTTTTATATCATATATGGACACTAATTAACGTATTCCTATTTATTTACTCGTATTTTGAAAGTTAGAGAATCAACCTAAAGTTGTAGCCTATCTATAGAATTTTGGACGACAGCAATACTACTCCTCTATTTTCTAGTGTTGTTGAATTGCTTCCGAAAGAACACAATTCGTTTTAAATAGCCTTCAATTTCTAATGCAATATTAGGTAGGTAGAGACTCTAGAGACTCATTGTAATAGATTCTATCGCCGGATTTGGGATGACATTCCTCATTAAACCGATCTTGAGATTCCAGCAGCGTGACAAAGTATCAAACACTTCATGGTTGACTTGTTCCAAATAAAAGGAGTTTTAGTTACGCACGAACTCCTACAAACGTTAGGCAATTTTTCAATGATGTTTATAGGAATTCCTAAACCATATTTTTTTCTGATAATATCGTTGTTTTAAATTGATTGCTTGTTACCGAAGGTTACTGGGTTGGTTTGCTTGGTCATCAGTTCTATTTCTTACACTTACTAGCTGGGATCAAATAATTTTATCATTTGATTTGTGGCACTTCTTTTGTTTCCCAACAGCTACTTAACATTTCATTGATACACTTCTTCGTTAATTTCAGCAATATACACTTTTAATCACCAATTTGTAATTCAGCATGCAATATAAGGCAAAAAGTGTTTTTACGCAGCAGTTAAACTGCTGCATGTCATGCGCAATGCGCCTTGCAGATGTTACAACTTTGCAGCACTAATTAAATATTGAGTTTTAAAATACATACACATACATACATAAACGTAAAATTCTCATTATGGACATATTGAACGAAACGAAGATATATTGAGAAATTGCGTGGTATATTCTCAGCTGTAATGCTAATTTTATGTAGGTACAACGTCGAGCAATTTCCATTCAAAATTACATCCTGACAAAAAAACGTAGCCTACCATCTGCCTCTGCCATGCGTGCCGGGTGGCGTAAAATCACGAACGCACATGTCTTGAAGGGGTTCACTACGCCATCCCGAAACACACTTAGCCTTGTTACATTTCAACTATGATGACTCACCTTAAGATGAATTAAACTAAGCTTCAGTAGGACAAATTATATTACACCGATGCTTCATTTCACCTTTTGACATTTCATTATTGGTTTATTTTGCTTACAGTTCATTAATTCAAATGATGTTTCACCTACGTGCCATTCGAACAAGGTTTGTTTGATCATCTTAATATTTTATCTCAATATGGGATAGGGTATTGGTACTGACTAAAATACCTAAGTACGTAATAAACTTAGTGTAAGCAATAAACATAGTGTAAGCATACCCATAAAATACCAAACGATCCCTGAAACTTATTTCAAATCTCTGTGAGAAAAACTGTTTCGATTGCTTTTGAATACACTGGCAATAGTACTTGTCATTGTTTTGCGAGTTTAGATGAAACTGATAACCGTTCAATATCAGCATATCCTTTCCGCGCACAGTTTTTTCAATTATAATATCACATCTGGGAATTGTAATATTGTCTGACATGATTATCAATTAAAAACACTTTCTGACCGGCAAAATAAACTAGAACCGACAGTTCCTAGCGAAAAAGTAACTTTTCACCACTACCCTCATTTTTATGTTGTGAGTAGTATTGCAATATCTGTCCGAGTTGCGTTTTGTTTATAGATTTTAGTGTGCTGTTGATGATGCGATAGTGGGTATAAATGGTACTTCGATGAAATATATTTCGTAGTATAGTGTTTAGGTGAAACGTAGCACTGAACAAATGGTTAAAGGCATACCAAACATCTTATGAATTAAACTTAAGGTTTACTGTATGTTCGATGATTCGTCATAGTTGAAATGTAACAAGGCTAAGTGTGTTTCGGGATGGCGTAGTGAACCCGTCTTGAAGAGGCATCTTGCGTTCGAAGCCCGCATCCCTCTACCTGCGTTCCCCCCCCCCCCCCCCCCCCAAGCAAGCCCGCCCGTTGTTTTGTTACCCCATAGAATCCGGCCAAGATATCACTCGTCACAATAGGACCTGCTTGTCTGGTTTTGTTCTAGGGGTACTTAGAAATAAAGCTTTGTTTTCAAGTACGGCATCCACTTGTGTGATAGTGATAAGAACTCTATTAGAATCGTTAGATCATAGTCTGAGAATTTAAAATTGGGAAACTGGACATTCAGTCTCTTTTCTTCAGTGGGCAATAAAGCACATCCATCGGATAGCTAGGTATTTCATTGCACATGCTAAGATGTGAATGTAGCAATGATTTTAGCGATACTGACAGACCCAACATAGCGTCAGTGTCTTTTCCCATTATACGTACTGTACTGTACTATACAGGGTGACATTTAATTACCCGACCATATTTTGGGGAATTATAGTACCCATCTTTTCCCAAGGAACGGTCGCAAACGAAAATTTTTTTTGGGTCTCCCATAGTGCTTGAAATCAGCTGATCGGGGCAATGTACTGGGGGACGAATTTTGGTTTCATTTGCGACTAGGTATATGTTTCTTGGGAAAATGGGTATACTATCATTCCCCAAAATAAAGTCAGCTAAGTAAATGTCACCCTGTATTATACTAAGCACAGTTGTGCTCGCACAAGTTAAACAAGTTATTCAATACTCAATTTGGGGTAACAGGTAATAATCATTGTTATTTGCTAATCCACTCCCGTCCTCCACCGATACTAATCGTAGCAACGTAGCATGCGCTCTGCCGAGTCAAATGCGTAGGAAATGTGATACTGGCTTTACACGCGTGCTGGAATTTTAATAGCTACTATCAATGAAATAGGTTACCTTTCGAAATAAAAGAAGTTATAGCAGCCGCTTCTAGGAATGTCCATAAAATTCCAAGAAACGGGAAGAATTCCTGTTGCTGTCCCAAAAGAATTTAAACTGATTTTTCAACAAGTTTACAAGTTGTGGTGGTGTATAAATTGGTCCGGTGAGGCCTGTCGACAGATAAGTGTGTGGTTATCGTCAACCGAATACCCGAGGCTCAGATAACGTCCGTGAGAACACGACGTAACGGGGACAACCTGGATGTATGGGAAGCATATAACTTTATTTGATTACGCTAAAAGCGTCCTTATACGAGCTTTTACATACACTATTTCAAGTGTCGTCTTAACGTAACCCTCTCTATTTGGTGTAGCCTCATGTCTTATGGAGTACATTTTTTGTGCTACATAAAACATAGCGGCAAGGCTTTTTCTCACACGGGGTGGCAGACACAATTCTATCAAATTGTAGCCAGTCATTCAATACTCCATTTTGCGTGACTAGGGGCAAACCTATCGATGGAGCAATAAAGGTTTCCTTAAAATGTTTCCCATAACTATTAAAACATAATGCTCTTTCTAAAAAATACAGTTAGTTTTCAGAAGTTTTCGGTAATCCTACACTTGTTGTCCGGTGGTCCAGACTTTCGGAGACACATACCTGTGCATCCTTTTAATTAACTGAGGCGAATTGGAAACATGACACTATTAACACTCGCTGAACACGTTGACAATAAAGGAAAACAGTAGGTATAATATTACCAAGCTTCGTTACACAGGTGATGTCATTGTACCTATCTAATAATGAATGACACATGATAAATCCGTATTCACTTGGGTTTGCTATGGCTTTGCCTGCTGTATGTAATCTGCATTTTTATGTTCATACCGGAAAACTTGGTAAATAAAATAGAAAATAAAAATAAAAAGCCTTTATTTAACTCACAATCACAATATGCAAAATTACATTTTAGTTACATTATTTTGGATAAATTATATTTACGGAAGTACATTTTTCCATTTTTGACATTAATTAATTTATTATTTATTTTTTCTATCTTTTTATTATTGGTAATTCATTCATTAATATTTTGTATATGCCTTAGTAATTATTTTGTTTTATTTAAATATTTATTTATAGTACAGTAGTAGTATAGTAGACATAGTATTTATGGAAAACTTGATCGCATCCGTTAATTTCATTTCATTGCCCTTACAGTTTGGATCAGTCCCCTCTTTTTCGTTGTTATGTGGTTTTTCACCAAACTAAATCGTGTGCGTGTGTAGAGGCGCTACTATTTTCTCCATTTTCCAATGGGATTTATTTAAGTGACTAGTCATCAGACAGCGCGGTCATAAAGTCGATGGACCAAAGGACAATGAGTGTTTGGGTTTCGGTCATTCCCCCGCAGTTCCGGGAGCTGGCAATGTGTCGACGGAAATTGTTACGCACAATTGCGATAATGGCGGCATTAAAGCTTTTTCCCTTTTGTAAGACCCCGTACCCGGAGGGTGCCATACGGGACCCTATTACTTAGCCCCCGATGTCTGTCCGTCCGTCCGGACATAAGTACCTTATTTTTCTTTTGTTTTAATATTTTTAGTCCATTTTCTTGTACAATGGGATGAAACCGTGCGCGAGTCCAACCAGCACTTTTTTTGACCCCATAAGTACGTACGTACGTGTACCTATTGAACTTTCTTACAGTGATGAAATGATAATACGAATGCTGTATTGAATTCTACACTAAAAATCGGTAACGTTCATTTGACATGTAAATGGGCCATTACAAAATTACTTCTAGCGCTACTAAAGACATTTACCGTTTAATGTGACGCTATTACGATTTGGTTGCGGTCTGCAGGGACTTACTAAGTGACCTTATTTTGGAAAGGGCGCACCGAATTGTGCAAATAGGAAAACGAATTGTTATGGTAAGCAACTTAGTATCAAGCAGTCACGAAGTGGTCGCGGTAAATGTTTCGGTTATGTTCCCAATTATTCCAATTTCCTTCTGAATTATCGACCCTGGCCTGGATAATAGTAGGCGCAAGGGGCCTCTGCCACCCCGCAAGGGGCCTCTGCCACCCCGCAAGGGGCCTCTGCCACTCCGCATGGGAAAAGGCGTGACGCTATTTTATGCCGTGTTTTTATTAATCCATAAAGAGATCTAGAGAACATTCTAGTTTATCCATGCTATGCGCGTTTGTAAAAAAAATAAAATAGATAATTGTAAAATATCCTAAATTCAGTTCAGGAGTTACCATGTATTTAAAATGTTTAATTAATTAATTAATCTAGGTTTATTAGCTCATCAATAAAAATTAAGGTACAATTATACAGGGTGACATTTAATTAGCTGACCATATTTTGGGGAATGATAGACCCATTATTATGAACTTTCCCCAAGAAAAATATAGTCGCAAATGAAAAAAAATATTTCGTCACCCAGTACATTGCCCCGATCAGCTCATTTCAAGTTACTATGGAAAACCCAAAAAAATATTTCGTTTGCGGACCATATTATATTCCTTGGGGAAAGTTCTTCATAATGATGGGTACTATCATTCCTGAAAATATGGTCCGCTAATTTAATGTCACCCTGTATATTCATACAGCTACAAAGATTTCTTGTCGTTAACCAGCGGGCCACAGTGAGTTTTATGGCAGTAAACAAGGTCCACTTTTTAAACTATCTACCTAGTTTAAGAGAAACTACACTTTCTCAAATAATAGAGTCTTTTTATTTACATGTTTATTAGAGAATTTTACCGAGCGTGATTCTTTATTATGGTAATACATGCTCATTATTCAGAATTTCTTTATGTACCACAAACAATTGAGAAAACAAGAAGTATGTACATAAAAACATTATTCATAATTAATTGCTCTTCATTAGCCTCGACATAGGCTAACCAGGATAAATTGTCCAACGCAGAGTATGATATTTTTTAATGCATAATCTAGGAGCCAACAAATGTTGGATGCAGAGTTTTATCTCTGTCCCAGTAGCACATTTTCGCCGGACATGGAAAGTCTAAACAGAGTTGTGAGAACTCGTAAATGTAGCGCTTGGCGATAACCGTCATCACTTGTGCGAGCTAAAATTTACTTTGGTACTGCTTTGTTCGGGTTAATATTCATTAACCATATCCAACAAAAAGGTTGAGGTCCTGAAGGGATGAAATGATGCTGAGTGTCTCCTACATGAAACAGTGTAGATAATGCATTAGCAATCGTGTGGATTAGATCTAAGTATTAAGCGATTAAATCAGTAGATATCAATCGGCTGATAAGCCGGCACACATGGATTGAACGCAGGGTTCCATCTGTAGGGGAATTGAAGAATCGTTTGAATTCAGATATAATGAACCAATATGTCATTGAACATGAGTCATTGAAAGTTCGATTCGAATACTTTTCGAAGCGTTAAAATTTGTGGCAACCGGAAACGGACATGACAATTTGGTAAAAGAAGTACCGCAATGTTTCAGAGGAAATCCCAGAGGTACATAATCGCACCCCTGAACCTTATTCATGTTCTGTATGTCTGACCGTTCTGCAATGACTGCAGTACCTATATACACCTAGATAGAACTTAATAATGACGTAACACGTACTGAGTAATTCACAGCCATAAGTGCATTATAGAGCATATTATGTATGCACGATTTTGTATACTGCACGGAGTATTACACGTTACGGACGACGACGCGGCCGGAGAATACCGTGACTGACTCCCGCCTGTGTGCTTAATCTCTGCAGTTATACTGCATTTGTATGGCAATTATATACAAGTATTCTATGGATATCCATTCTACATTTATGTAGGTTGGACGGATTGTCATACATACTTTTGTACATAGAATAGACATCAATGTAGATACGGATTACCTTTGAATTTAATGCCATTTAGCGAGGGCTAAACCCTGGAAAACTATGGTCTGTCTGCTCTACCGGACGTATTGAATGACCTGATTCGTTTAACTCTACGTTATTTGCTCTGGTGATACCTAGTCGTATTTAAATTTAGAATGATCAGTTTCACTTATTGCCGCAGCTTCATTACCGATGCAGCTATTGGGCCAGTCAGCAGCCCCGTGATTGGTCGCCGCCGCAGTTCGTATCGCACGCGATGCGCCTGCCATGCTCGCCGCATTCTATTAGCACACTTCTCCTCAATGAAAGTTCGTTTTTATCGGTGTTTTTCATTTACTTCGCTAGTTACCGCTTCATTGGACCACTGTCCTATTAACTTGATTGATTTTGTAATTTTGGTCCACCTACTTTCAATTTTTGTTCTGACTGTTGAATATTCCTTGCATTAGGAGCCGGAGTGGGTGGAGAAACTGCATTTACTGTTAGACTGGTAATCAGTATTGACTTGGTCGTGGGCGTGATAAGCAGTTAAGGATAATTTAATGCTTAGTTTTCTCGGTGAGGGAGGATGAGTCAGAGGAGGTACTTACCGGGTTTGCCTTTGTTGTAAGACAATGAATGGTGAGCTCAGGCCATCGAGTGCCAATAATTGCTTTTGCTTGGGAAGGTGATTGCTGGAAATTATACCTACGTATAATCGTATAAGCTAAGTAATCTTGGTTCATTATTCTCGTAATTTTAAAAAGATACTTCGATCGTTCGTTTTGTTTCTTAAGCACGTAATCTCGTAGCTAATCGTAGCATTAAAAGTACTATTCATACGTACGTAACACATCAATGCCTCGATATATTTTTTCATTGTATTTTGGTGACATTCTCTGCATTACGTACAACTTGACTCCCATTTGAGTCCGAATACAAGCCTTAGTCAATAGCAGTAAGTTCAGTTGAAGGGCTCTATAGTCAATATTGGTTCAGTCAGTAGTTAAGGTTGATTGCTCAAATGCCGTGGTTGACCCAAGTACCACCTCCCACTGACGCCTGTTGCCCCCACGCAGTATTGACATAATGTCGTATAATTTGTCTCGCTGATCATTATGGTGGTGGCAAAAATATGATTCAAAATAATCTGGTCCTACTTACAAACAATTAAAATTTTCTGAGACTGATTCGTCATAAATACAATATAGGTTAAAGTTTGTGGGTTGTAATAGTCTTAAAATTTATTGAGGACTATTGAAGACTGATTTTAAATCCTGGAATAAACGGGTGTACCTCAAAACCATTGCGCAACTCTTGGTTTGCGTCCCGCCAAAAAAACTAATGTCTTACTACAACTCAGAATAATAAGTTTCGCAATGCAATACATATTACTAGTAGTTGTGCTGGTTAGTATCGTGTAGCGAGATCTTCTCCGTTATGGCGCCGTTGTGATGCAGTCACCCGAAGGTCGACCACTTCACTAGTTATGCAGCAACTCGTTAACTATGTACAGCGTGTTAATAATGCCACCTTTCATATGAATTTGCTTATTACATCAATATTAAATTAACCATATGCAAACCACGATATTTCTTGAGTCATTGTTTATGAAATATCCATTTCTGTAAACGAAAATGTTTATTCTCAATTTTCCTTATTTGTACCCCATTCCTTTCATTGTATCATCCCGCGCCATAATGTGCTAGTGTAATTATGATACGTTCGTTGTGCATTGCAACAGCAAGTCTGTTGCCTGTTCTCGTCCAGTTAGCTTAAAATAATGACACAAGTGTGACCGACACCGGTAGCCCAGCACCCTCCCTAGTCTCGAGTTCGATGCGCCTGCTGCGCCTGCACCCCTTACATACTAACTGCTCCTGTTTCATTTACTTGACCTTTACTACCACTGGCCTGGCTCGTCGCAAGTAACACAACATTTTTATCGTCATCTTTCAACTGGTTTTTGATGTATCGATTATTTTGTGCTGGCGGTGAGAGGTTAAATGTTACGCCATCAGCCACTTTCACTTTCATAATCGTGAACATCACATTGAATGTCGCGCCAGTAACTCTCAATTTATATTTTGCCATATACTGATCGTCTGACTTCGAGTTATTACCATCCTTATTTGTGTTATCTTTGACGGTTATCTCTCCTTGCCTCCTTCCTTGTGTAGCGAGGCGTGCTGAAGCGTTTACCATCCGTACCATGTTAGTTATTAGAGCACGTTCGAATTTCCAACTGTGAATAGTAAATAAACGGTCTGTCTCGAGACTCGTCATCAGTAGGCGTGCGTGCGCGCGCGCAAGCCCGGCTCATTCGGCTGGCTGGTTGTTGTTGGCTGGCTGACTCAGTGTGTTGGTTACACTGAATGAAGATGGTCACGCGCTATTCCGGCTTTAGCTTACACCCCTTTTCGTTCCACGACCATTCAAAGGGAATGTTTAAATTCATCGCGACTGATCTTGTGAAGGGTTTCTGAGTGTGTGATAGTATTACATACGTGTTGATGTTCACGTTTTTTCCTTCTTGTTATTGACATGCAAAATATATTTTGGTGTGACTGTGAAATCTATTTTGGTGTTACGATCTCATGTGGATAATCTGTATAGGTACCTTCCTAGTTATTTTTGTTATCTTTCATTTACATATTAATCTTTTTAATCGAGCTTATATCTTCATTAATGGAGAATAGATTTTTGTAATTATCTGTTGGTAATTCTAGTCATACTTAGAGCTCAGTCAGCTCCTTAAGCAAATAACAATTACCTACCACTAAATTTTTTGTGTAACGACTTCTTCCTCCGAATTAACTAAAGAGTAAATATGCATAAGGTTTATAATAGCATACATCTACATTATTCAACGTATCTTAGTCTGCAGCTTCATTTTCTACAGCTCAGAAACTAGATTTTAGATCGTGTTTAACAAGATTTTTTGCATTCTCATTTTTTTTTATCAAACTCGTACTTATATGCGATTAATTACACGGTTAGCAGCGTGTTGCTCTACTTGTCTCAATGGGCATATCCGTCGCAAATCGTCAGTTTCCTTTGCCGTCTTCACGAAGAGCTGCTATTACCGCGATGATTTATACCTGCCGAGTATCATGTATGTAGCCAGTCGGTAACGGATGCGTTCTATTTACTTGGTATACTACTGCTGCCATCACCTTTGCTCTATCTGTCGAGAAAACCTGCGGGTCGATTCTCGCGCCTTGGATATACGATATCTACACCTATATCGAGTGATTTTGTACTGGAATCTGTCAATATAGGTCGCAATATCCGTACATCGAAGGCGCGAGAATCGACCCGCTGGTCTTGTCCGCAGGAGCTACGCATTTTGGAGACTGTCCAATAAATGTCCATTCAAACCAGAACCAACTACATGTTTAAAAAAAACTATCCTTATTTATTAATAACTTAAGATAATGCTAAGATTTATCGTTTTCTAAAACCTTGACGTTGTGAGAAGGTCAAAGATACGACTTCATTGCCATTATTTTTACTGGTAAAGTAAGGAGTTATATGAGTTTATTTAAAAGCCTTGGCGTGACAGTGATAGAGCTGGGGATTTGTGTTCGGCACGCGAGTCCTGGCACGGTGGCCATTCTTTATCTCGAGAAAATATCGGTCTCGTGTTGGGCGCGAGCCAGGGTATGCCTATGTTGCCATAGCCACGGAGCTGACCAAGCCATGGCTACTTTGCATGCCGACCCATGGTCACTTTTAATGTGCCGCTGTTACGTCAATACAAGTGAGTACATACGAGCAATCAAACGTTCTATCTACAGAAATGCCCGTTTATCCAAATGCCCACAGTCACAGAGGCAGACGCGAAAGGTTGATTAGTTGATCACACACAGCTCATGGCTGTAGAGCTACATAAAATAGAGTAGTCTAAACAGTGATCAATATGAATAAGGTTTCAGGTCCTTATCGGTCTATTACAATGTTAGTGTGTATTGGGTTTATGTTATTGGCACAGAAAAATAAATACTATAAAATGCAATGGAGCTTAATATTGACCGTTCTACCCCGTTTGGTGCCTTCAGAATCTTCAGATAGCCTTCACAGCAAATGGAACAGAAGTTTGTTAACGTTTGTGCTTTCCATCGTTGGGGCTTGTTTGTGTAAAGGATCACAATTCGAGTAATTGTCATATTTATAGGGCTTGTGTTTAAAAACACCGCCCAAAAAAGTACCTATTTTACTACCAAAAAAATTCTAAACGGTTACCAAAATGGATAAATGGTCACCAAATTGTGTCACCAAACGTGACCTGAAGCAACCAATTCGGTTTTGTGAAATTACATGAGGTCGCCTCGCTCCGCTCCGCTTCGCTCGGCTCCGGGTGGTTCATAAAGTTGTGACCTAACACAACCAATCTTTAGTATTGGCACAGAAAGTGACCTAAAGCAACCAATTACTCTTTTAGTAAAACTACTTTTGGTGACCATTTATCACTTTTGGTAAGCAAAAATAATTTTGGTGATCATTTAAATTGTAGCCTATTTATAGCGCACCTGTAAAAACATAGTCTTCAATCCTTCATTCGTACCATAATATGTACGAAACAGTTTATCCAAGGAAAAAAACATTCTAATTTTTGGGCAACGTTTTCGTCAAACATCTTCTTCCGATGAATATATTATAAAATTAGGGTTTATTAAATCAACAACAGTATCTCACAATCACCAGTCTCCTCTATACTTTCAAAACTTTTGATGTTCTCTCCAAATAACTTTCATATTTCATGACTTGAGATTAGATGTTTCCAGCGCATTTTATTGCAGGTGTAGAGCCGTAAGAGGTTATAACAGCATCGTAAAGTTAGTGTCGCATTTGTTCCGCAATTTTCTCTTTCTCTTCATTGAGTTGCTTCTTGTTCCCACAGCGAACTTTCCACGGAGACAATAGTCTTGTTGAGGTTTCACTCTTTTTGTCAACCGCTTCATTAATTAGAGTTCCCTGTGACTCTAGCGGTCTCTTCCTGCAGTGGGATTATGTCACTCATTATCTCATATTCGAACAGTTTAAAAATAATTAATTGCGATTAATTGATGTATTGTTTATTGTCGCCATTATTCAATTACAATTATTTAAAAATTTCCGGGATAACAATGAAGTAGCTAATCACTGCATTACTGGGTATAGTATGTTCTATTGTTTTTTTTTAACAAAGAAGGCAACTAATAGATACGCCGATTTGTACCTACGAGTATAAACACTCATTTACTTGTCGAGGCTACAAGCGGTCACGGCGGCTGCAATGTCTAATTACTACTTTTTGTATGTTTTCTACAATTAACAACAGACTGTTGTAATAGATGACTGACGAAAGCAATGTTCTTTACCGCTTGTTTTTGATCATTTAAAACAAAACGATTCTCCTAAATCTAGACAATTATGAATTATTTTGGGTTCTAACCTAAGTAATCGTACTTCATCTGACAGACAAAAATCTGTGTTTTTCACAAATGTTTTAAACATCTTTCTTCGTACATCTTTGTCTAAATTGGGACACTTAAGTCCCGGAGGAACAGGAACAAAGCGCTAAGAGCACATGATAAAGCAAAAGTAGGCAGGCGAGGCGTTGCGTCACCCGTGACTTACAACCACGACACAGAGGGCTGTGTGAATAGGTACTGAAGAGATGCGACTCTTTGTTCCTTTGCCATTCATTACCCGGTGCAACAATACTGGTGCCCATTCTTTAGGAGTTCATTGACCCGGTGCACGAGTGTCATTTTTCCCCTGTACTTGGTACCGGTATGTCCCGGGATCTGGACTCCACGAACGTGTTATAAAGGGACGCGGCGGGCTGCCCACTCCGCGTTCGCGTTTTTGGTACAACTTGTCCCGGAATGTTGCAACGCTTAACTGGCACGCCGGGGACCAATTTATCCCACAGTTATTTATTTATGAGAAACAACTGACGTTCCTCCTTTTACGAAAACGGGTTAAACATGTTTGTGCTACATTAATTGATTTAAGCCGTAGCTGTAGCGGGACCGTCTTATAAAATATGTAATAGCGTAATATGCAAAAACTAAACGATGTTCCTGTTCATTTTCATATTAATTAAACAACTTGTATGTCTGTAACGAAATGGTCCGCCACGCACTTCCTGAAATCAGAGGTGCGAAGCGTTTTCTTTCTTTACATAACCCTTTAGAAGTCTCTACAAATGTACAAGTTAATCAATCGCGTGGCGATGGCTGCAAGGTAAACTCGTTTACAAGACAATATTCTTTCAATACCACGGAGACTAACTCAAAATATATTTCACAAACACTTCGAGGTTGATCACTAGAGCAGTAGTTAACATTATGCGTTCACAGGTACTTCGCGATAACGTGAGATAGCAAGCGATTACTTCAAAAGATAGTCACATTCGGGGAATCGAACTAGTCACACTAATGATATTGTGTATTGGTGAAGATATTGATTTCGGTGTTCGAAGACGTGATTTGTCAGTGCAAGTGTAAGTGCAGTGTTGACGGCCATCGATTGTGCCGAAGGAGTTTCGACCTACACAGTGTGTCAGGATATGAGTGAGAATGAGTACAGAGCGTCGTTTGTCCCGGAGCTTCCACTCGTGCCTGAAGGGTTCCTCTACGGAGGAGGCTGCGGATGAAGAGGACAGCTGCTACCACTCGCTCGGAGGCCGGCACTCGCTGAGCCGACAGCCGCAGGTGCATGTGGAAGACCTCTCCAGTGTGTCCCTCGCTGATTTCGAATCGACTTTGGACGAAACTACTGGTATGACCTTCTTTTTATTTTCGGCCAGTGTCAGTTAAACGTATCGACCGTTTTTCAGTTCTCAGCCAGTATTAATTATTTTCCTTAAACACAATGAGGTAGAGTTCCAATATGAGTTGTTATGCTACCTGTAACGATGAATCACTTTATTGATACTGGCTTCTGTTTTTGTTGTTCTCATAGTGTTCTCATATCTCCTGATTAATTTATTATAATTTGTACTAGAGTGCTTCTCGGTTTGAATATACGTTTTTAGGGTTCCGTACCCGAAGGGTGCCAAACGGGACCCTATTACTGAGACTTCGCTGTCCGTCTGTCCGTCCGTCCGTCCGTCCGTCCGTCCTGTCTGTCACCAGGCTGTAACTCATGAACCGTGGTAGCTAGACAGGTGAAATTTTCACAGATGATGTATTTCTGTTGCCGCTATAACAACAAATACTAAAAATCAAAAGAATGTGTGTGAAATGTTTAATTAAATCAGAAATGTTCATATTAAACACACGTATAACACATAGATACTATACACATCCACACTATACTCAATATTATGTACACCATCATTTAGAAATCCTATACTTAATTTAAATTAAAATTGTACTTTATTCACATATTTATGCCACACACACTCCAAAATATACAAGTACTTATACACATCTTTCATATTTCATATTCATTTACACCCTTGTCAGATTATTTTTTTCTTTTTCCTTAATCTCGTAATTATTTAGTTCAGACACTAATTTTAAATACTTTAAGTTCGCAACCCAAATCAAACATCTAACTCAACAAGTGTGCTCGACACAACATGGTCGGACGGGAAGGCGCTGTTAACCATCACACAGGTTTTACACCTAGCTTGGTTAACAACGCTGTACCGAGAGATATTTTTCAATGTACCCACAATAAAACACATACTTACTTGCTTGCACTGAATAAAATGTACCGATGTCAGTTATGCAATAAATTTTCATTATTTCATTATTTCATTTCAATGTAATATTAAGGGGGGCTCCCATACAACAAACGTGTTTTTTCTTTGCTCATTTTTGCTCGATATTGATAATGGTAGCAGGTAGACGCTTAAAATGTTCACAATATATTGAGTATATTATTTACTTAAAAAATAAATAATTAAATTAAAATTAAATTAATATTTAGGGGGGGCTCCCATACTTTTTTTTTTTTTTGCGGTTTTTTATAGATAATGGTACGGAACCCTTCGTGCGCGAGTCCGACTCGCACTTGGCCGGTTTTTTATTATTATTACTAGGTAGTAATAATAAAAAAAAATATTGCAGAAGTGGCTACCGTTGGTCGTCATTGCCTACTAATATGGAGATATTAAAGTTGAATTAGCATAAACTAATCGAGACTTTCAAACATTTTAATGACAATAATTCTGTAACGTAATGCATGAATCACTACATTTCACATTGGTTAACTAACTGCTAAGAATAATCTCTCCAGCAGTCTATCCAAGATTCAGCGATGTGCAACATGTTTGTAAATATGACGTGATTCACGTGTAACCGGATACATAATTCGTCTATTTATCAAGATGTTGTCAGGACACGTTGTGGGTATTAATCTTAGTTGCTATGCCGAGCACGATTCAGTTGAATCTCGCTGAACTGTGTCGTTGGTTTACTTCTGCATATCACGTTTGGCTAAATCGTTCGTGGAAGGGCTGCGTTGCGTAGGCGCACCTGTATGATGTATGGCCCGTCGCGCACCGCTGACATCCGCTTCCTGTGTTCCTGTCTACAACCCTTGTATGGTTTTTGTCAGCTTCCGTTCCGTTTTACAACTTAATAAACGCTATTTATAAATCCCACCGATCTGTTTTGTTTGTTTTAACACATCGGTGCGAGGCCGGTCCGTTGTTGGATCCCATCCTGCGCTTGCGGCGGTGGCGGTTGCTCTCGAGCCGGTTATCAGTGGGATTTTCGCCCGTACGCCGCTCATTTACCGCGGGGGCTAGTTTTTGTGTGCAGCATCCATTACTAACGGAAGTTGTGGGTTGATGACTGTGTATACGAGACCATTGTTGCACTGTTTGAATGAAATTTCGAGCCAGGAAGTGGGCACGTGCGGTAATTGTTTAGGTAAATATCTAGAGCATATACGCTGTGTAGGAATGCGGCCGGCTTTTTCTGTGTTGCTTCCACTTTTTCTGTTGGATTCTTACACGGGCATTAATGGCTCGTTTTGTAGCCAGCCACATGGTCTTGGTATAGTAATGGACCATTCAATTAGCAAGCCAATTGATACAATTAAAGTGTTCACTCGAGAGACGCACGCGCAGCATGCAAGTGCCTGTATGAGATCACGCCTGAGCTCATCACATTATTGCTTTGATAGGTATGATGATTATGTTTATGTACGAATACAACATCATTTATCTAACGGAATCAGGAGCTAATGGCATTTTATCAGGCGATGATCATGACTTGAGGCTTACGCTGATGGGTCTTCCTTTTTACACCTCCCACTAATGTTTAGCTAAAGCACAGAAGAGATAATAGTACTCCGGCTAAAGCTAAGGTTACTCAATAATGTGTATACCAAAATAATGCCACGTCGTTAAATTATTGTAGACTACTAGCCACTACCCACCCACACATCAAAAAAATACGATAAAATACATCGTCTTGTGGTCTTGACATTAATATTGTTCGAATTAATTTGCTATTGTCGTTAGTAACACATGCAATGATGTAGAGCACATTATGCTATTGTATTTTAACAAAGATACCTACCCCGAGATGTATATTGGGGAGCTCGACACAGATTTGAAATAGCTTTTCTGATGATACCTAATGTATATATTTTTATGTAAGAGTGTTTTGTTGTTATGATATGATATGACAATTAAATAATAAATTTATACATTATGCACATGTTAAAGTTATAACCCGTTTTTAGTTAGAACGCATTTTCAGTAGTTAAAATTATTTTTACTATGCCTTTGTTAAAACTACAAATAACTAACGCTCAAAATTCATATAATATAAAATCCGTTTTTCCAAAGCGAGTCATTTGAAACTGTCGTACCGCAAAACACTTTCGTCCCGTATAATTTGCATTCGCTTCGCTCCGCTCCGCTCGCTCCGGTTTTGCTTCTTCTAAGTTCTAACCTAACCTTACCTAACGCCACTTTGTGTGACAGGAGGCTAGTATTCGTTGCACTACTTAACATACCATTACGCCTTTTTCCATACGTGCTGGCAGAGCACAGCTGTTTTTGCGTGACTTGGGGCTAGCCCATCCCCGCAGCTACTTCCATGTGTTATTTAATTATTTATAATTGTACGCATGTTATCGCGTTTGTGGAAAGTGTGCCGCGTGAAGGAAACCCCATTTTGCATGACATTACACATGCAGATTGCACGCAACACTTTACTATCTACATATACCGAGTTAGAACAATGCCAGTGTTGATGCTATTGCGCACGCGCGACAGATGTTGTATTTTTAATTAAAGTATTTGAAGACTTCTGTGCTAATAATACTAAAAGATCTATAGGTCCAGAGAAGAGATGTTCTCCTTTTAGTGATAAGCTCGGTCTTGTCGAACCTCCCTCTCTCTCTCTTGCATTCCGTTAGAGCTCGTTTCGTCTTTCAATACCTCAAAATGATCATGTTAACTCTACGTCTCGTGTCGTGAGTAAGGTCATGCAGAGTTGCCCTTGAAAATATGATAAACAAGAATACAATGGTTTCATGGTTATACAGGAAGTGAATAGGTATGTAGTTAGAGCAGTTAGGTACCTTCATATTTCGAATTTCCAATGATGTCCCATGTGGGGATTAGGTAGAATTTATTTCGCATGAGCTAAATTACTCGATTAACATCTACGTCTAATACAGGCCAAAATATACTTCTTATTGTATTTCATAAGTGATAATTATTCATAAAATCTAATTTTGTTTCAGGTAAGTCTACTTTAGCACGAAACTGCAACAACCGTCTCTCTCTACCACCACATAAATTGTAAGTAGCGACATCTATCAGGCGTTAATCATTCCGCTACTCGATAACAGGTGGCGCTGCGATCATGCCACAAGAGGCAGCAGTAGTTTAAGTTTACGCCGCTAGAGTCGCATGTAGAGTTGTAAATGATGTAGAGACTACCTACCACAGATACTATAATTTATGAGACTACAGTAGAGTCGGTCGCTATAAATAATAGTTATCCGCTCGTAATAAAAATAAGGTATAAGTTGTAAAGGTAAGCAAGAAAATCATTACATTCAATTTTGTGTTTAATATTCTTAGGCCGGACAGATGGAACGCGAGCGAGAAGAATTCATAGAATAACCACTACAACTCCATGCGTTGTCATAATTTAAATTAAAAAAAAAACTCGCGTTGGAAATAATATTTGACGATATTTTTGTATTCTTTCCCTACTTCAAGAAAGAAGCGGGTTCTCAATTTGACGCGTATACAAATTCGTAAAGTATCTTCATCTTGCATTGGTGAACACGACTCAAGCGCCAACCTTACTAACCCCGAGTAGAACAGCAATATTTCAACACGACACGGGGCCTTACTACCGCCCGCCAAACAATACTAACAAGAACCAGTTTAGTAGGTTCATGACCGACTCGGATCAAACTTCGCATAATTCCGAGTCTTATATCGTGACTTATTTACGTTCTCGTATGCCCTCCGGCAAGCAAAAACTGGACGAGAAGGGAAGCTATCCGGCCAGTCAACGTAGAACCGTGCGCTTCAATATTTGAAAAGAGAATTGAAACAACTGCCAGCGATCAAATTACAGTGGACATAACTTTGTGAGTCAATCAAGAAAAAAGTGCAAAACAAAACACTGGCAACCGTAGCACCTACTGTGTGGACCCTTCTACCCAATAGTATTTTTCATATTTGTAATTATTATTATGCGTAGCGATCAGCGTAGTAGGTGTTACGAATTTTGGCGGCTACACCACGCCTATCACTCCATTTAATTTTGCTACGATGCCGATGTTCGTAGATGAATGAGTGCTACGCGTTACGCGCTACGGAGCGTAGATAAGCTTGCAGATTCCCAGAAAGTATGAATTCATAGAACGTGTCCCACCCATCACATCAACAATGTAAATAAAATGATACAGGCAGCGCTGCCTCTCCTGGCACCCGAGGGAGGAGTGAGGACTGGCAGGCAGGAGTACCTTTTTTCTCGCAGAGGGAGAGAGAGGTTACCCTCTTCACGCGGCACTTAGTTCCCAAGAAACTTAGCGCGATCTGAACTGCTGTTTTGCAGTCTATTAGACACATACATATACATATCGTGACGGATAGACGTGATCTTGCAGTGATTCCTGAGGCACGTCGTGCATACAAAGACACCATTGTATGCATAACTTATCTCCTGCACATAAAGAGTTAGTCTCCTGTTCCTGTTCCCCATCATAGGCTTGCAATCCTAATCAAACTTTTAGCCACCACAACGTCTCACCAATGGTCACGCCCATAGTAATGTACTCTGTGGTCATGCCCACAAGTTGTGGGCCACAAGTGCTCACAACGCAAAGTTGTAGTGACCAGTTTCACGAAGCATCCCGAAGTGTGGCGGAGATTGCCGAAGGTTTCCAAGATGGCCGCCGAGCACGCTCGCGCTCGCTTGTCAACAAAGTTTGTCTGGCTTCGCTGCCGGCCGCGCGCATTCTTCCCGCAGCCTACAACACAACAAACTCCACTTAGTTCCACTTGGATTTTTTTTCGCGCCACAAACAACTATTGTGCAAAAGTTTGGTGAAAATTACAACGTGGATAGGAAATGCATAAATTGTACTTGGTGAACCTAAGTGAATCTGTGAAGAGTAAATAAAGTGCGGTGGAAGTTTTGCGTTTATGGTAAATGTGGTTATCAGCGAGTTGTCACAAAAGTGAATGGAATATTGGAGTTTGCAATCATGAGCAGTTACAAATATAGGCAGTAATCTGATGGAATAGTTAAAATTCCTAAGAAAACAAAAGTTCAATCTTCATAGGTCTTTGAAAAAAAAGTTCACTGAATTCTGAATTCATGGAACTTTTACAGAAAAACAAGAATTTTTCTTGAGATATTCAAACATGAAATGTTTAGATTCCTCATTGTTGAGTCATATCTATTTGGTCGATTTCCATACTCTATAGGAGTACTGAGGACTTCATTGCAAGTTTAGGGTGCATGACCCACGCATTATCGTTTCCATGGCCCTTCAGGCACAAACACCGACGTGCATCCGTGATTCCGTGCAAGCCTTCTGCATCATACAGCATACAGGTTGTAACACGAACGTTATTGACTCACAATTTTCAGAATTCATTTAATTCCATGATCCTTGCTTATTGGTATTATTTGCATGTACATTTATAATGATCTAGCCATTAGCGTGATCACAAAACATTGTTTATAGACCAATTGGTTTCAAGGAAACACGAATCAAAGTTGAGATTGTGATTGTCAGTCGTAAACCCGTCAATGACTGGGTCGTTCTACCTATTGCAAGACAATGAACATTGACTCTTAATTTGAAGAAGGATGACTGACTAATGCGAAAACTGTGGATACAGACTACGGCTGCTGTAAAGTGTGCTCCGACCTCTCACAGGCTCTATATTTTGTCTATCAATATTAATCATAGAACTTCAGAGCAATAAAACTACATATTTCTCCTAGGGGTCTATTTTAGAGGTAGGTATGCTATTATTTTAAAATTCCTCAGCGAAATAGCTCCTGTCTGAATGAGACGGGTCGCAGGGAGCGGGAGGAATGCCAGGGTCACTTGTGGGGAACAAAAATGCCGAGACTTCTGTCTGTTGGCTTAGGGGAGACATTCGTTAAATAAACTCCCACAAAACATACAAAGCTAGATCCCTTTTCGCTGTATTTGAATGTTCCAGTTTCGTAACCAGATGCGATTCACCAAAGGAATATCCGATTCTAAAACTTTTTACAGCTTTGTAGATTTACCTCCAAGTTTACTGCTGTTAACCCTTTGACTTTACCTTTACATTTACTCGCTTGCCTTATCCCGTGTTAACAAACAAAGTTGCTGTTTGAACTTTGTCCTAACAAGTCAATAGGATTAGTTTACAATCCCACTTTCCAGCACTCGGGAGATAGTTCTTTCCCTTGGCATTCGGAGTAGGATTCCGATGCTGTTTAAATAAAAAGGACGTAGGCGGATAATCCTGTTTATCTTCGCACCCACGCGGGCGACTATCGAACTAAACTTTCTAATAGACAGGATCGGAGTTCCGGAGCCAAAGAATGGATAAATAAAAAACTTTTGAGTGAGTCACCGGTTTGAGTCCCATCGAGGTCTGGGTCACATTCCAGGCTCCGCAACCGGACTCAAGCGACTTCAACTTGAGGTCTTTGCTGATTTAAATGCACTCTTCTTAGTACTATGAACGGTATTTACAATATTATCTTTATTTTCGGTTCTGGCTTGTTTGTTATCATCACTTATCTTCCTTACATCACTCGATAACAAACAACTGGTTATACATATCTAAATACATGATTCACAACGTAATAGACACAACCAAATTATTGATTGATCGACTCCATGAACACTTTCGTAGCAATAAGTATTAGTTTGGGAAGTAAAAACTGGTCAATGCGAGTGATTGACACACCACATATGCTACAATTTCAGATAGAACCTTATTCTTCCTGATATACGAACTAAAACCACGTGATAATGTGCACTGTGCAGTCAGGTTTCGAAATAGACCGTTCCCTTCGTGTAGGGGAGGTGGGTTTTTTGTTCCCATCTGTGCCGGCACCAGCAGGTGGTTCTTTACATACTAAGCAGGTGATTTGAATTCGCCTTTTATTTCCTTTTCGAATCAAACTCTCTTTTACTTTTAACGTTTTATAGGCTTTTACGGGTCTGATGTTTTTGGATGTTATTTAAATCTTATGCTTATCGTACTCGTAAACATTTACATAATACGTATGTTATGTATGTTGTATTTATATCAAGCGCTAACATATCCCTGCCTACAGCCTACAGGCTATACCTACTTAGTTATCCGCATTACGTATACCCTAACCTGTGCTCCTTCGACTAGTTTCATGATCTTGATCTCCGGAATGCAGGAACCTTTACACAGCATTTCTCCACGTGACTTATCTCAGGGGCTATCTGTGGACTTCGCCTCATGTGGCTTACAGTTCTTACTGTTGCTAACGAGAGAACTTGTAGTGACTCTACATTTCTGTTCAATTTGTATTCAGCCGAATGAGAGACTGACAATGCATCATGGTAATGCGTTGTATCTAACTGTTACCTAATTCTCGTGACAAAGCTATTCCATGTAAGTATCTACTCTATCTACTCACAACCAGATCCAATATCCAACAAGTCCTATTGCGTTTCATTTTAAAAGCAATAAAGGATTTATTAACAACACTGTCCGACCGACAAATCAGAAAACTGTTATCTGCAAAAGCTACCGGAAAACGGGTTATCATAATGTCAAAGGAATCGCTTCCTCATTAATGTTGACAATAAAATTAATAACTAAAGAGCAGTTTGTCAAACAAATTGAGGCATCAGTTTTGATTGATAGCGATAAAGATAGTGCAACTAGAAAACGGTTCGTAAGTATAGACTAAATAGTTCTTTGGAAGTGTTTCCTCGTTCATTGGTGAGTCATTTGGCCTCACAGTGTGCGAAACCTTTTCGACTGATATAATCGCTCAAATCATCGTATGCTGATTCATCATTAGCGGTTGTTCTTACTAACAGGTTCGCAGAAATTATAAGCTTTTATCGATAATTCTGGCTTCTTAGGCTAGTTTTTCGACGTGTCAGATTACTTTAATGAGTTGACTTTTGAGCCGACCAACTTATCTAGATGAGGGCAATTAAAAAGAAATTAGAAGCAACGCGTGTCTGAATGATCGCTTGTCGTTATCTCCTAAAGAACTGACATTATCCAATGTATTTGGCAGATGCTATTCTGTAACGTGATGGCATGAATCCATTCCGATATTAACGATGATTTTAAAGGGTCGATGGACGAATGACATTACCGCCATAGTCGGTAGGCAGTGGATGCGGGAGGCACAGGACCGTAGCGGATGGCGTGGTAGAGAAGAGGCCTATACCCAGCAGTGGGTAGGTGTGGGATGATTGATGATGATGATGATGATGATGAAAGGGCTCGGGTTGTTAAATGATTATATACAAATGTTTTGGTTCGTGATCAATGAAATGAATGATCATAGAAACATTCTTGCTATATAGTGGGGGCTATACAGGATGACTTTTGGGTCGTGACTCTAACATATTGTTTTCATCACATCTATTCAAAAAGAGCTACTTCAGTCCCGGCAAACAGGGACTTAAGTAGGTCATTTAGTCCCTATAGGGACTAAAAGTAACTTTTTAATTTTGTTGCCAGTACAAAGGAAAAAAATTGCTGTCACTAATCAGTTTCACTACCATTCAGGCTGACAGACCACTTATAAGAGAAATCGATTCTAGACGCAGCCAATAAAAAAAAGTTTTTACTAAAATGCGTACTCGAAACAGGTTAGATCATCCGATCGATCGAATCGATTGACATCGATTGGTGACAACAGAGAAACAACCTTACAGAATTGATATCAAAACACGGACCAAATAATTAAAAAGTTGTGGAAAATTTGTAAACAAAGCGCGCCAAATCTGAATGCCGTAATTATTTCAATTTCGTTTGCGGATATGAGTAAAGAATATGAGTGAAAGTGAGTGTCTAAATCCAGATAATATAACAACAAACGCGAATGACAAATACAAGATCTGTTACCAATAAAATCACGAGGAATATAGGTATGTAAAAACTGTAATCCTGTAGAAAAATTCAAGAGGAACAAAGTGGTTATCTGAAAATGCTTTTTGAACCAATTTTCAAGATTTAGCCAATACTAAACAAGCTTTAACTATGTGGAGGACATATTCGTAATTCGTAATTTCTTTATTGTACTAACACAAGAATGACATACAGAAAACTTATAATAGATAGACAATGTACAAAGGCGAGCTTATCGCTAACAAGAGATTTCTTCCAACAAACCATTACACACGACATATCACGACAATTGTGTAAATAAATACAGGGTGTAACAGAAAGGGGCGTACAAGCCGAAAGAAGGTTGTTAGGGACATCATTCTGGACAACTTTCACTATGGGAATGGGACCGACTTGATCAAAGCAATACCCATTATTTTTCACTCCACCGAACAGATCAGCTGAGCACTAGGCCCGAAACGTACTGAGTTAATAAAAATAAAGTTCCTCTGATCAAGTCGGTCCCATAGTAAATGTTGTTCAGAATGATGTCCCTCTTTCCGCTTGTACACCCCTTTCTGTTACACCCTGTATGGGTACATGTATGTTATTTTATTGATTATTTACTTACTACTTTTCTCATAGAGAGTGATGAAAAGTAGAGTGTCCACCTCAGGAGTAAAAACTATTTTTGGCTCGAGTGATGTACTTTGAATCCCTCGCTCCCTCAGGATTCAAAAAACACTCTCGCCCTAAAAATAGTTCTTTACTCCCTTGGTAAACAATGTTCTATTCTAACTCGGTACATTAATGTGGTTTCAGCTATTAAGTTAAGTTAGTAATTTAATAAATTGATTATGGCTAGTATATATGTAATAGCTAGTATATAACAATAATATGCAAATAAAAAAAAATACGTCTTGTATAAAATAAAAACCCAATCTTAAGCAAAAATACTTATTGCACAGCAAAATAGCCACCTCAAAATATTGTTAGATTAGCATCAAGTTAAGTTCGTGATGCATCGCTATTTATTTAATACTAAATATTTTTTATGAATGCATATCTAATAATTACCACCTCACAACAAATCTATTATTTATACCATTATTCTAGGGTTTCGTACCCGAAGGGTGCCAAACAGGACCCTACTAAGCCTCCGCTGTCCGTCTGTCACCAGGCTGTATCTCATGAACCGTGATAGCTAGGCAGTTGAAATTTTCACAGATGATGTATTTCTGTTGTCGCTATAACAAGAAACACTAAAAATTAACAGATTATAATAAATATTAAAGGGGGCCCCCATACAACAGACATGATTCATATCATAATAGTTACCTACTCACATCTAACTAACCTTCGCTGGTGAACGGTCAGACAGTAGACAGTATATTTAGGAACAGGCAGCCGCCACGTCATGTCACGATTCTATTGAGCGAGATAGGTATCAAGTTCCTTTTAATTATGGTCTTACTTAACTAATAAATTACCATAAATACTTGTAGCATTATTTTAGACTGTACTTACATACGGTTCCTACAATAATATCTATCAATCGAGCCTCCAGCACCCGCTGTTGAGAAAAGGCTATACAATATGAGTCAAAAGTCAGTTTATATAACTTTATTTACATCGCTAGGATTAATCTATTCCCTGATATTGATCGCGTCCACTATCCCTTTAATTACCTACTTGGATTAATTAAGAAAACTCTCAACCCGCATCTTCCGGCAACAAATATAAACGACTTAAAAAAGATAGATTAGACTCAGACACGTTTATTATGAAACAAGGGCGTTTTTTTGTCATTTACTTTTTCAAAGGTATCGGGGACACAGCCTCCAAGTGGCGTGGAAATTGTCGGTTGCACAACCATGCCACGCTGCCTGTTCAAAACTCGTTTTAGCTGCTCCTGAGTTCTCGCTGAGATATTTATTCTAACCTGCGTAGAAATCCCAGTCAGCTTCGTATATCGCTTGAAATGGAACGAAGACGACAATTTCCATAATACACGATAAGTCGTGAGAAAGAAATAAAGTATCGCCGTCATCTTGATGGTGGTTCCTTTGACATCCTATTTTCAGAACAAGCCTGTGACTCCAAAAAGGGTGTGTAGTTTAGTACGCTGTAGTCACGTACTCGTCCCAGTTCGCTCAAGCTTTGAGGCTGCCGCGTGTGTGCTGTAACGAAGTGCTTTTAAAGTGACCCGCCGACCGCAGCCGCCCTATATCTCGAGGGCACACCTAAATAATCCGCACGGTTTCACGTCTATTTCCAAAAACAACGTTGTTAATCTGTTTTTTGTTTAAAGGGCTTTAAATACTGAACCTAATTCCACCCATTGTTGTTTCATAAGCTCTAGCCGTTTAGGATGTTTGTCCTATTGTAAACGAGACTTCAGTTCGTTCCATTAGGAGATGCTTGACATTTCAGTCTAAGAATTCTCTCTTCGACCCTTATTATTAGGATGTTTGTCCCATTGTAAACGTGACTTCAGTTCGTTCCACTAAGAGACGCTTGACATTTCCGTATTAGAATTCTCTCTTCGACCCTTATTAATTGGCTGCTAAGTAGGAAGGTCATCGGAAATCCGCTCACAGAATTCAGGGTCAGAACGCGAAGTTGCAAAAATGTAACGGACTTATTTAATTGCGTTAATGAATGAATGGTTCTGCCTAAGAGTAATATTGACTGAACAAAATGTGTGGACGTCCAGTACAAATAGAAATTCGCTGGAAGTTACTAACGAGTATATCTGATGCGCGCCGATGTCTGCATAGAGGTCAATCGTGAAACAATCTTGGGCTTAACGGGACTGGACACTACTCGTAGTGTTGCCTTCATAACAAGATATGAGTTATTCATACTTTGAAGCAACCGTGACTCAAAGCTTAGCTAGAAGAGAAACAAAAATCTACAAATACTTATTTAAAAAAACACGATAGATTCGTCGTGGTCTTAAATTCATCATTTAATTATACTTGTGAAGCAGTAAAAAGGTCTTAATTTAAACTTCCTGCTCCGGGAGTGAACCGGATTGGTGGGTTGGTGGTGATCTCCGGCGCAAACTCAGCAGGTCACTGCGACATCGGCCGTCCGCTATGCAACCCAAGCCAACGGTACTTATAACCACAGGCTTATCTCCAGACCGATTATATGGATCAATCGCGTTCACTCTGTATAAGACCATGAAGGCATAATTTTGCTCTAAAAATTTATTTAATTATAAACTTTGATCATCATCCATTGAAAAACAAAGCGAACTTCCACCAACCCAAAACCATTGTTCGCTGACAACTTTTGCTTACAAAGTGGAAGCCAGCTACATAAACGTTCTACAAAGTTTTTATAAATGTCGCTTAGCCTCAACTTGACAAACTAATAAGTCCTCCGGAATGACAAAGCAAAGCTTCTTCCTTACAATGTAATCTCTCCGTCCTATGTTGATATAGGGTTCGACATATTGACTACTTTGATCCCTTTCATTATCACCACTTGATAAATTGCGTCTTACGGTAGATTGCTTTTGCGGAAACGCAAGGTGGGGCCTTAATTACAATGTCATCTTACTAAACCTTAAAATTGTATTTATAAGTAGGTAGTTATTTTAGGGGCACTAAATTCGGGGTGTATAAAATTTGATTGAACAGGTTCATACAAAGTCTTGTTGATCATCATGCATTCCATCGAAATACAAAATCGGATATAAATAATTAGTTCTTTAGAGATCTGACAGACTGGACACACGAGTAGTAACAGTAGTAGGTATATGGATATAAATATGCTTGCTTGTGTGTAAGTCTTGCTTGTCTGCCTGCCTCATGTCGTCGTCGTATGACCGTATGGAGTCTTGTCCAGAAACCCGTATTTATGTACAGGAATCTCACATCTCGCCTGTCCGGCTTCTACGGCACATCGCTCCATGCATCTTTGTCACTCTCGGCTGGTTTAGGTATTTCCTATACGATGTGTATTTGTCGATACGGTATTTTCCTGTGTGGTGGCTTTCCTAAGATGGATCTTTGATGGTACTTTCCCTAGATGTATCGTAGAGATATTTGAATTGTTGCTTTTATGAAATTATGCTATTCCGAAACTATACGCAGTTCTAAAATCTTTTCATAAGAGTGTGTAAGTAATGTTTGAAAGGAATTTGCTGCTCAGTAAGTAGTTGAGGGTAGCGCCCTGGCAATGTAAATAAGCTGCAAACTCGTTATTTTCTGCGTGCGCGCAGGTTGGTTGGCTATCGTCCATCGCTCGCTTCTAGCTCTACCCCCGAGCTGCAACAATGCACTTGGATTCGGTCGATTCGTGAATGTTTTAATAACAAACAGCGAATGTTTCTCTTTTCGAACTGAATTACATTACTCTTCATTCCGAAAGTAACGGAGCAAGAAACTGCGCTCGCTCGCATGATTCATTATTCGACGCTAAGCTCTTCGATTATGAAACAATGTTCTATCTGCTAGCGTAATACGCAGGATGTATTCTTAATTAAATTTTCTTTTTAATAGTTATACGGCGAGTTTGACTATGCGTGAATAACTCATTACATCTTGCTTGCTTGGAATCACCTACTAGAATAAACAAGACTCTCGTCAAGATACTTCGAACACTTCTAGCACAGTATGCTTCTAGTATTCTGGACTGTTTGCGTAATAGTTGCGGTTTGACGGTATTTCGATGAGACGAGATTGCCACTAGCACGAGTCACTTTGCGAAAGCCTGCTGGCTCTCCGCGCATAACTTTCGCAACTATGTTTTAGTTTGAAACCGCCTTTTGCCTCTAATCTCTGGCGTGGAATGATAGATCACTATACTGTCTGAACTTTCTAAATCTAAAGTAAACAAACCTCTGTTTAGCTTTCCACGCACCTTTCGTATCTTCTATCTTTATGTTACTTGTATTATGTCGCCAGCATTAGCATGAACTTCAAATCAAAGAGCTAATTATATTATCATAATAACGTGCTTAAGTGCATACACCTACTTATAACGTAAACTTGTAAATACTAGAATTCCTCCCTGGAATTCAGTGCGCTGTTTGTACACATTACTGTAGGAAAATTACTCTGTGTATACGTACGTAACGTACCTATAGTTTTTACCTAAATTGCTTGATCTACATTAGACATATAGTTACATTATTTACTTGGTTTAACTCTCGCCTGAGGTTCGCCATCCAAAGTGATACGACAATCCATCCAAGATTCCAAGAAACGTGTACCGTACGCTACTTGAATTTATAAATAAGCGAGCTTCGGCTCTGCAGTATGTATGTATTGTTCTCGTGTTTTTCTTCATTTACAATAATGTACGATCGTAATACGCAGGCGTGGAAAAGAAACGTGCAACACTTATCGTGCCATTCTGCTGACGAGTAATTTATGAAGACAATTTGCTGCGAACTGTATGGGAATAAAACACTCTTTGCTTTTATTTTCACTGTGTAGCTCCTGATATCAAGTTCTCTGTCAGGCCGCTGATGCACTGCAGTGAAGTATTCACGAATTGTTAACATCATTTATGATATGCAACCTAATATCACATTCAAGTTTTAACTTATGTAGGTTTAACTATTACGTGCCGACGATATTCTTTGATAATAACAAATAAAATTAAAATACCACGTAGTCAAGGATACACTACGGAGTCTCTACCGTTTCATAAACTAAGGTCCATTCGCACCAAAAACTTAATTACGATTAAAGTAAGTAAGTAATATCTGCAGTGTAGGACGGTATTAGTCACACACACTTGCAGCGACCGAGCCAACTCAGACCCGATATCTGGAGCTACTCTTTTATTTTTATTCCAAGAATCCGTCCGAGAAAGCTTCTAGCTTACTTTGATGTGTTTCTTCGTAGCGCATTGGTGAAACTCGATAAATATAATGTTTGTTGTGCTCGATATTCGTTACTTCTCTTCTACCGTCTATTTCCTCCCGATTAGGTATCTGACAAAAACAATAGAAATCATATTTAACCTGTTTCCTTTAAAGCTTTCGTAATTTCGTAATTTCTTTATTGTACTCACATGACAGTAAAAATAGCTTAACATAGAAAAAATATGTACAAAGGCGAGCTTATCTCTAATAAGAGATTTCTTCCAGCAAACCAGGTTGGGTAGGAGACGGAGATGATAGCTTTCGTTATTATGTGTTTTGTCCTTTCCTTTGCGCAGCATTATTCCTCTCCAAGACATGGCTTAAGACACAATTTGATCTCTTGTTTTTGTATCGCATGATTTTTGGTTACAAAATGTTACAATCGAGTCAGGTGCGGCGGGCGCACCTGCCTTTGACAAGCACACATACAACGTTAGGCGCGTTGTGGGTAGTTGAGGTAGAGTCTGGCGATGTTTGTTAATTAAATTAACAGATACGCGACTACAGTGAGCTAATTGCGTGCCCACATCGCACACCCGCGAACATTCGCGTCGAGACCATCTCTCTAAATATATTCCAAGAGCGCCACTCCTACAAGCATTAAACCGACATGTGCTGTTAATAATACTCATTTCCGACGACATATCCCATAACCCATTATGGTCTGTTTTTCTCTTGCCTTGTTTTCAGTTCTAACTACAGCAATACTGTCTTTGACCTCGTTAATACTTTAACACTAACTTTGATACAACTGCAAACATTTTCATATTTAGCAAAAAGCAATTAAAAAGTGATATTGTTGCAGTAAGAAGAAGTAGCTTTTTCCAGACTTGTAGTGTGAGTAGGTCTCCTGATTTGTTGCGTATATAATCTTATATCGGTTCCTTCTTCGTTAAATACTTTACTTTACTTTATACTTTATTGCACAGAAAACATAACTTAAATCGATAAGAGAAAACACAACACAACGCCAGATTAAAAGACAACATGATTAAACATACAGAAGTTTAAATAAAGGTAATATGACGACTAATGAATAATGATTGATGTTTTATACTGTAATGAAGCATTAAGCAAAATAAACAGTTACTCTTTGAAGGTCTCAAATGGTGTAAATCTCGCAACAGCTGCCTGCATTCAATGCTTTTCAATGTAAGATCTCATAAAAGTGCCATTGTGCTTTCATCTCAGATTAGCGGAGCTTAAAAATATTTATGATGCTCGTACTCCAATATTCATTTCCATTTGGACGACATGAAGTATCTCTCTTGTGATTTATTTCTAAACACGAATTAGAAATTGCAGCAGCCCCTACGTGTTAATTAACAGAAGCGCGAACTGTGAAATGGAATCAGTTAGAGACAATTTGATCGGAAATACGCTAAAGTGAGACGAATGACCGCGACAATGCGGCGAGAGGTTGTCAGGAGCGGCACGAGGGTCTGACGCGGCGCATCCGGCAGTGGACCACCAGCGCGGGCCGCCATGTCAGGCGCGACGTCGCCGGCGCCGGACCCCGACGAGCAGGCGCGCAGGCGATCTGTCTTCTACATACCGCTCCACGAGAGCTTTGACAACTATCTACCCCCCACCCCGGAACAACTAAGAGCACTGCACGACAACGAGATCCTCGAAAATGTCACCGCCAATGTCAAAGCGAGACACTTATCGGACAGCGCAAGATTACGAATACCCTACCGAGGAGACGCCTCTCTCACCGAAAGCGAGAGTGACATCAGCGTATTTAGCCCAGAAAGAAGATACCGACGGCCACTGTCGTCCACCGTGAGCTCCAATGAAGCTCTGACGAGAGTCGCCCACCGGGACTTGACCAGCCCCAGACTAGTTGCTGAGCTGAGACATTCAAAGCAGAGGCTACGCAGCACAACATCATGTGAACCGAGATATGACAGAATATTCTCTCCGATTGGAGGTTCGATGTCTGTGTCTAAACTAAACGAATCAAATTCAAGTATAAGACAAAAAACTTCTTCAAAATCATCAATACAGAATTCCAACTTGTCTTTGATACCCGATTCCCCAAAAATGCTCTCAACAGGAAAACAAAAATCTAAGACTTTGCCGCAAAATCTCAATGTGCCATCGCCTATTAGGGGTAGTAGTAGCTCCACATCAATATTCAGAACGCCAAGGATAATGGTTACACCCGACAGTCCTAATAAAAGCCCCGGGAAAATGTCAGGGTTGAACTTCATACGGCGATCACGGAGCACTAAACTGAGCAGAAGTAATTCGTTGCTCCGAAGTGTCACGTCGAGGCATATTGAAGAGGGATTGGAGGAGCAGGCAGCGGTGGTGACAGACTTGCATGTCGGCTTCGACAGGTTCGTGAATGAGAGTGGTGGTGTGAGTGAAGTGATCGGTGCTCTGATCAAGAAGAACGAGGCTCAAGCTGCTAACAGCCCGGTGAGCATCCGACGCGGGTACTTGGATGTGGACGATGATGTCGCCGTGCACTCAGGTGAGCATGGGACACGATGGCTTTTTGATGACCCTGTTTGCCACATCAACATCTTGCAACAAATTGTATGTAATTTCATGTAAATTTATTTGAGTGGATCTGCAGTTAAGTTTTATTGTTCAAACAAGACTTGGTGCCTTGCTACATGTCATTAGTTACGCAAGGAGTATTATTATTATGCCGTGCACCTTTTGGCATTGAACTGCACATGTTGTGGTCTAAGAACGTAGATATACAACAGCTAAGAAGTTCTAATTATATCACAAGCTTACACCCTTTCTAAAAGGTACTTGTCAGCCATCATTATGAAATCATTAGAAATTAAAATCATCAAAGCTGGTTTGGAGGTTTGTTTGTTGTTGCCCTACCTTGAATAATTTAGAACAAAAGATACAATTCATGTAAATAATCCTATTCATGTGCTATGGAAGCTGTAATTTAAGAAAAGGTCATTTGTTAACGCTTCTTAGAACCCTGACCATGCAGTTTTACGAGGCACACGTTTATATGATGACTGTGCGTTTCGAATCCCCATGATTCCTAACTACTCGTGTAGGCGCTCAGACTGTTTATACTTGGGTACCTTACCGTAACAATGCCACTAATTGACGCCTGTGTCAGACCCGAGTCCTTGCCTTGATAAACGACTCGTGCCTTTTATTCGTATTGTTACCAGAAGAAGGAGGTTTGTCCTAATGGATTGTTAAAACGTGACACCCATTGCCAGTCGTGTCATCGAATCCCGAAATCTATAAACACAAACCAAACTGCATGTTGTTGTAAAATGTAGTCCTCCACCCAGAGTAATGAAGCTTTGTCTGCGAGCACGTGCTCCCAAAACAGCATCGAGGACAAATGGACCAACACGGACGGACAATGGGACGCTTTCTCGTAACTCACAGCTATTCCTCATCTTTGTTCCGAGTGTCCGGTTCATTGGTCATACAGTCATAAAGCGAAGACATGAGAAACACGTCGTTCCGTTTATTTACACACTAAATATGGGTGTATTGCGCTAATCGCAACGGTGTATTGAGTAACTGCATTGTGCCTTATGTCGATTTTATGCATTAGATTACCAGGTTAGATGTATCCATAAAATTGTGTGATAGCGTTCGGTAAACAGAACGCCCGCCAGTAATAATTCAATGCATGTACTTGTACGGACCATAACACCGCAAGCGTTCGAATCTTATCAAGCAAGCGCGTTTTGTTATCGGGCAGTACTGTAGAAATTACACCTACACATTCTATAGTTCTAACCATACATAAGTACAAAGCATGTCGCGTGCACTTCCTCGTGGCTACTTTATCGCGACACATTAATATTATACGTATTTATACCAAAGGAGTATCATGTAATGTGGCGGCCACCACACCCATCAACCACATTTTCACGCGGTCGGAATTTATCTCCAAGCTTAATATAATAATACAATAAAGCGTTTAGACCAGAACCTCGTTTGCGAATGAGACATTGAAGTAAGTACTATCTAGTATCTACTGTAAGTACCTGACTCACAATAGAGATAAGAAGAAAGAGAGCCGATAAAAATCAGCAGCAGCCAAGCCTCTTATACCAGAAATAGTAAATTGCGGTTCGAACAATAACTAAAAACATCTGTTGCGTTCGCACGTTGTGCCATGGTGTCGTTGACTTCAGTGGGGTAACACGAACTTTATTTTACGCATCCAGTAAGTGAATGTTACGACCTGTCAGCTCTTCTTGTAATATTCTGTAAGTTATAATAAAATGTTTGTGTTTTCTTCTGAGATTTCCATTTGCTTAGTACATTACATGTTGATACTATCAGTGTATGCTTCAAATTGAATGTTTTTTGTAATCATCGATTCACCGAACATTTATTATCAATCGACTTGTATTTTGGCTGAACAGTTACAACAGAGCGTTTTGAAATTCATTGGAATATCGACCTACATTCGTGTAATAATATCATAGCAGATAATTGATTTTAGTTTATTAATTAATTACTATTACTCTGATATTATTAGTTACGCCAATCTTGCTCTGTTTAGATTTGTAAAGTTATTCTATTACATCAAATGCGTTGTGGTTCAGAGTAACTAATTGCTTACAGAGTAATGTTATTGTCAAAGTTCTTGTTTGAGTTACGACGAGAATTTCCCAGATGTCACACACTTTAATTAGATCTCACATGAGTTTGATGATCCAGTAAATTACATTTCAGATTGGCACGGGCCCAAATATTCCTTTAAAGCGTCTTATTATAATCTAAACACTTCCTGGTTTATATCTAGTAAATTCTAACTTGATTGATACAGATATTTTGATTTTAGAGATACAGATATTTATTGTAGTAGGTAGGTATCGTGTTACTTGATATATTTATCACATATTGTGACGAAGTAGTGGTAGTATGAGAGAGACTGTAACTAGAATAAAGTATGAGTAGTTATACTCGTTTAACATAACATAACACAGCGTCTCGCCTTTTTCCATATGCGGTGGTAGAGGCACAGTAGTCTTCATATATTTTGAGTAACAAGTAGTTATTGACATTGATTTGCGGCTCCGAGCAAGGAGTGGACATATGCCATGGTGGCGGTCACGGGCGATGGCGGCGTGCGCGCCACGTCCGCCGGAAGCCACGCCATGCAGGGCCGTGCTGCCAATTACTACTATGTACTGTTGTATAATTTTGTTGATATACTAAGACGTCGCCGTACTTTTTTGTACAGTGGTTTTGTCTTTATCTTTAACTATGTACCTATTTCATGGATATCAAGGATACATTTTGCACTCCATCCTGTTCAAATCAAACACTGTAAGGTCCGATAAAGTCGCGTTGTTACTCATAATTCCAATGCATAATAGTGTGGATGCCTCCACATCAAGGTACCACACTCAGATTAGAGATAGCATATAATTTCCCCATTCTAATTTGCCACCAACACCACATTTATTGGCAGATTAGAGATAGCATCTAATTTCCCCATTCTAATTTGCCACCAACACCACATTTATTGGCCACCTCTTTCTTCCAGACACATCCTACGAGAAGGCCTGCCGCCGCGGCTCCGCCCCCAGCACGCCTGTCCCCGGCGCGGCGCCACAACACAGCCCCTCCCGGCTGGCGTCATTCTTCTTCTCAAAGCGGAGTTTCAGAAGCAACCCGCTCAAGAGGACCAAGTCTGCGACTAAGTTGGAGAGGGACAGGGTGCTAGCCACCGCGCCGACACATCCAGCCTCGCACGCGCTTAGGACTTCGAGGTGAGCTGAATCATGACATCATGTTTGACAGCTCGACAAGGAATAATAGGACTGCATACTCAAGGCACTAATACAGCTTGGACGCTGAATATACATATTTTGATATCTATGCAAAAGGCCTCATGAACAATATCGCCATATTATACGTTCCATACTTTTAGAATGTCGTGAATGTAATGTATGAATGTAACATAATTTGCAGTGAAAGTTTACTTGTCGCTCCATTAGCATGTCTAACATGTCGTTACATAATAGCGTTAATCAGGGCCCTAAACTCGATAGCAGTAGTTTTATAACCCCGGCTCTGGCCCCGCCTGTCTGCGACGTGTTTGAAGGCATTTAATTACTTCCCACGGAAACGCGAATTAATTCCCATTCGCAGACGGCATTACTGTAAACAAAACAGTCCCGACTGGTTTGCAGTTAGTTGTCGAGAAAATACTAGTTTAGGGAGTTTCTACTTTAGTACACACACTTTGGTACTTTAGGAGCCACATGATACCTATTATGTGGGGCGCAAGGAAATGTCAGAACCAGATAAACTAACCACATGTTAGTAAATGCTCGGAATGTAATACCTAATGTTCTTCTTTATTTTGATTTGCGTTATTGTTTTGTTCCAGATCTCACGAAAGCTTGCTTTCCGCACATTCTCCCGCAGTATCTACTTTGGATTTAGGACCACCAAACCAAGTAAGTTTAAATCATCAATATTAGAAGCCTTACGAAGGAGTGAATCAACTTACGAATTTCTACTGCTCCTGTCATATTCAATTTGTCATTCCCACTTGTAGCCGCAGCGTAGTAAAATAGTTTCTAAAACAGACACATTCTAAACCAGGCGTTATAGGAACCATTAGCAATGTCAAGCCGCTGGACCATAACATGACAGAACTCTGAAATATTTTGACGACTTTACCCAGTCGTAAAGCTAAACTAAAGTCATTATATGAAATTATTACTTGCAGGTGGAGATCCGAGCTCTGCATTCGTCAGTCCTGGGTCGTCCACACTGCTTCGCTCTCACGGCTGAGAACCGAGCACCAAGGTACTTCGCTTGTGCCTCCAGAAAGGAACGTGACAGATGGATATACAGGTAATAAATAGCATTGTTTGATATTTTTTCTTTCTAGCCTGTGATCAAAAAGTACAGATATAAATATTTGTACCTTTAATATGCTTTAAGTATTCTCTTGTCTTCTATTTATTATAATGGTAACTGCTCTACCTACCTTATTAATAGTCAAATTTTGTCAGTAACGTCATGTGTTTTAGTAACGAATAGTTAAGATATCTGCGTGCTTATAGACACTTTAGAAAACGACACATTCTGCAGGGTAGTTAGCCTACTTGTAGTTTCCTGTAATGATAGCGACAAATTGCTGTCAGTAGCACCGCGCCGGTCATAGTACCCTGATATTTATCATGTTCTGGCTAGTAATCTTGTCCCAAAGCCAGTAATCTTCTTTCAATGAACATGGTAATTTCGTTCGCGCGTATCTAATTTCGATTTCAAGATAGCGACTGGCATGTCTCACTTTTTCTGCAGAATAGATGAAGTTGCACACAACATGCTTCGTAACTTGTTTTGATTAACGCCACTCAAAGCCGCGACTTTTCAATCTAGACTGGTTCAAATTAATTAGTGTCAGTCCTCAGCGGAATTCTTAAATAAAGGCATACGCTTTTCGTTTTTTAAAACCGCATTTTTGTACCTGTTCTTCCGGCCCTTGTCGTGGGAATAATTGAATAACAGGCATATTACCTGATAATAATTCCCGCTGGAAGTGGAAGAAAACAAAGCAGCCTTTGCAGTACAGACTTCCACAAACGGGTTGTTGACGACACTGAACAAACAACTCTTGCCACTAACCTAAACAAACAATCAGACATTTATATGCGCAACTGTACCTCAACACCCCGTTTATTAAAAAAGCAACTCGATATATTTCTAATTTTGTTTTCTTATGTTGTCAGCTTACGACAAGCAGCGCGTCCAGACGAGACGCGCACGCGCCGGTGCGAGCGCTCCGTCAAGCTATGGCTGCTGGAGGCGAAGGCGATCCCGTCCAAGAAGCGCTACTATGCGGAGATACTGCTCGACGACACGCTATATGCCAGGTGATACTTCAAACAGCACCGATATGAATGTTAGGATGCTCCTAACGCCTTCCAAACTAACTTTCTTACTAATTTGGTACCTACAAAAAAAGAACACCTCTTTTGGAATACGTTGGCATTTTAAGGAGTACCGTCTGACACTGTCACTTCATACTTTGGCTAAAAACACAGATATATAATATTATACTAATACAGATAGACCACCTAGAACAAAATATGACACCGGCGTAAACTAAGATGCTACGGAAGCTTCTTTAGTTCTAGGCCATTATCGCGTGGTGCAGCACCATCGAAAAATTGCAACTACCACGAGATGGCGCTAAGATATATAGGATTTATTCTAAGATTAGCGCCACCTAGAAGTATGTTAAATGAAACCATCTCTTTTCTCTTTTTTACGAAGGGTTACTAATTCTAATGTATGGGATGAGCACCCTGTGCTAAAAAGCAGTTTTTGGCATATGTGGTGTAAACTTTTACAGCTAACTAACTAAATAGAAATACATTTTTATGTAGTTGTCAAAGTTTAGACTTTAGCGTCAACTCACGTTCTAGTTAGTAGTAATAGAGTACCTTCAAATACAATGGTTCTTTATGCCAGGTCGTCATCGAAGCTGAAGTCGGAGCTGTGCTTCTGGGGCGAGGTGTACGAGTTCTGTGGCCTGCCGAGCACGCGCACCATCAACGTGAACGTGTACCGGGAGCCCGAGCGGCGCTCGCGCAAGCGGGACAAACACGCGCTCGTTGGTATGCACGAACTCCTTGATTCACATCTCGATACGAACACCGTCAAAATATCTATACGAGCAAGATTCGGCCATCATTTAAGATACACCTAAAGGTCATCAAACTGCCTTACGCCATGGCCACCAACGCCTTCTAGCGGTAGAAAGGTGATTTCCCATGCTTAATGTTTTTGGTTTTTAGCTGTTTCTTTGGGTTTTATAAAAGTTTATAATAGACTACCGAAATCATTGACAAATGAAACAAAAGATAGCATTTTCTTTAAAAAACTAAAACTGATGTTAATAAATAAAAGCTACTATACTTTATTAGATTATTTAAGTGATAGCCTACAAAAATAAATTAGCTTCTCCTTCCCTGTGTTGCTTTGCTGTGCCCGTAAGGGTCCATAATGTGAGACAATTTAATATAATTATTAAGACCAAATGTACCATTATGGAATGCAAATAAACTATTGAGTATTGAGTATTGAGTTTTTCCTTTGTTTTCCCCGTTTTGTTTTTACTATGACTTCAAATGAAATTTTGATATGGGCGAACGTCAAAAATCAAGCATTTCTTTCCAATGACAACCAACTTCTTCTCCTAAACCAAATCGCTCCCCACAGGCACAGTCCGCATCCCCGTGGACGACGTCTCCTCCCGCTACCTCAACGAGCGCTGGTACCCGCTCGTGAGCGAGAAGCCGCAGTCCCCCGGCGGCCGCACCCCACCCCCGCCGGCGCCCGCGCTGCGCATCAAGTGCCGCTACCAGAGTGTGGACGTGCTGCCGCTCGACCTCTACGCGAGGTTCCTTGACTACTTGAAGCGGAACTATAAGAGGCTCTGCGAGTATCTGGAGCCGGTTATTGGTTAGTTTGTGTAGATCATTTCTTGGGTATTGTGATGACCCGTGCTGAAGTGTGATCTCTTATTAGAGATAAGCTCGCCTTGTGAGTACAATAAATACATTACGAATTACGAATTGTGTGTGAGTTTTCTGAAAGAGAGGACTGCATTATAATATTTCGGTATTTTTCATCCCTATGATCTTTGGCTCCACCCCAACTACTAAAATTATACGTTCTTGTTTTTTCGGTCGTAATAACGTAAAACTCCTCGCTCACTAACAATAGATACAATAGATACGCGAGTGTAAAAGTACCCCAAAAAATTGACTGTATGATTTTCTTTATGCTTTCCATAAAAACGTAATACAGTTTGGTGCCGTGACCAGGACTCACTAACATTCACCTCCCATACTCCAGGAGTAAAAGCGAAGGAAGACATCGGGTGCGCGCTAGTCCTCTGCATGGCAGGCGCTGGGCTGGCCCCGCGATACCTGGCTGATGTGGTGGCGTTGGACGTCCGACGGACCGGTGACCACTCGCTGACATTCCGAGGGAACTCGCTGGCCACTAAGAGCATGGAGGCTTATCTGAAGCTAGTCGGCGATCAGTATCTTCAGGTGAGAGTTTTGGAGTAGTGATTTTGGGATATTTGGAGGAAGACAGGACGAAACACATTCTCTGGGAAGTAAGGGATAGAGTAAGAGAAAGCGGATGAAGTAGATAACAAAAGAAGAACAGTCAGCATTAGATAAATATTAGCATATAAATAAATAGATCTTGAGTGTCAAAAAGACGGACGCAGAGGATTTAAACAGTTTTGACAATTTGGTTGTTTGTTTCTGGTTGTTTAGAGTCCCTGCTTACATTAAGTCAAAACCAAATCGTCAAAACTGTTGAAATCCTCTGCGTCAACATTATATCTGAAGCTGACTAAACAGGAAGTCCGAATCAAGGTGAGTTAGAGGCAAAGATGACGTCACGTGACTGTATGGTTTGACGACTACCTACGAGGCTTGCGAAACTAGTAACGCTACCAAACATTAACCCCTATCTTTCCCACAGGACACCCTCGGCGAGGCAGTAGCCACGGCCGCGGGCGCCGGGGCAGCCGAGTGCGAGGTGGACCCGCTGCGCGCCGGCAGCGGCGCCGCGCTGCGACGGCAGCAGGCGGCGTTGCGAGACGCCGTCACGCTCGCCTGGCGCGCGATAGCGTCGTCCGCGCCGCGCTTCCCGCCGCCGCTGCGGGACTGCTTCGCGACCTTCCGCGAACGGTGGGTGACAAATACAGGTTTTTTTTTGGGAGTTTTAGCTACGATTGTACCAGGTCATATTTGACATCTGTTAAGGCTTGAACAGGCGTGCTTTGGGGAGGCCTATACCCAACGGGTATAGCTGATATGATGATGATGATGAAGGCTTGACCAAACCAACGCGTTCAGCTCGCGTCCGCGTCCATTATTCTAATTCTTTAAAAACTTTAATATTTCAGACTAACATCCATGGGACGAGAAGACATATCGGACAATTTGATCAGTGCTTCCATCTTCCTGCGGTTCCTGTGTCCAGCTATCCTATCGCCCAGTCTCTTTGGCATCATTCATGGTACGTTCAAAACCTAGGTTCAAAAGTATAGCTTTATTTTTAAGTTAGTACATACACACTTGCCTCTTCTCCTATATTACTTCGCCGGTAGATAATTAAATTACAGTCATTCGATCATATTATTTAATGACCTTAGCTCGGTATACTGTGATGCAATCAAATCTATAAATCGACTTTCCTTTACAGAGTATCCAAACGAGCGGGCAGCGCGCAACCTGACATTGGTCGCGAAGACTCTGCAGACTCTGGCTAACTTCACGCGGTTCCAGGGCAAGGAGGCCTTCATGGAGTTCCTGAACGACTTCCTGGAGCAAGAGGCGCCGAACATGAAAGGGTTTCTTAGAGCAATATCTGTAAGTTAATTGGATTTTGACGCAAATTCACTTGACACTTTTAGAAGTAAATGATAGCCGTTACCATTACCACTGGTGATTTTGATTACAGGCTGTAAGAACTTAGTTTACTATCATCTAGAAATGCTTGAACTGAAACGTAAAACAATGGAAGAGCACTTTTCGCTACCTTTTTCATCAATCACTCGTCTCAAATCAATGGCCCAACAAGTTGACAGCTCCTGGGGTAAAGACAATCCAAGGGTTATATTTAGCTATTAACTTCTCAACCTGAAAATGAGTGGGCCCACAAATAATAGAATTTACTATACTGAAGCTTATTTATTTCGTTAACCAGTGACGATGTGTATTGAGAGAGCTCTATTGTGAGAATGCTGCAAGAATGATGACAAAACTAGATTTGTATAGTTTATTAGCACCATCTAGCGTTAAGTAATCGATTTAGGTTGTATAATTTGTGTGTACATAGGTGAAGTGGTTCGTACTATGGGAGGCTAGATGGCGCTGTACAATGAATTAATGATGTCTTTTGACACAACCTTAATGAATCATCCCAACATCCTCCAACAGACCCGACCAGCCGAACAACTACAACAGCAGCAGCAACCGCCACCAGACGGCAGCAAGCGGCACTCGGGCGCGTCACTGGGCTCCGCGCAGGGCTCCGCGGGGGGCGGCGCGGGCGGCGCGGGCGCGGAGGTGGAGGCGGACCCCGCGTGGGCGCCGCACGTCGACCTCGGCCGGCAGCTCGCCACGCTACACAGCTTGCTGGTCGACAGTCTGCCCAAGCTGCCGCAGGCTAGGCTGCAGGTTAGATTAGAATACAGCTGTATAGTGCGACATAAAAGAGTAGAAATTAAATGATGGCCACATTCACAGACTACTGCGTGTGTTGCCATATTTGGATTGTCTATCAAAATACGCAATAGTGGTCTAATATGTCACTTTTATGTTGCCATTATTTATTTTCTACTCTTTTATGACAGGGTTAGCTGGAAGAAATATATTTTTTAGAGATAGATCGCCTTTTTAGATAATATTTATTTATGTCTGTTTTGTAGGATACAATAAAGAAATGACGGATACTTACACAGAAATAGCTGCGTGTTAAGAGTTGGAGTCTGCCGCCTGCTGTAAAGTGTACTCCCGCTCTAAACTGGCCTCACTGAAAGCAGGCGGCTCCACTATATCCACAGACTATCTGTATCTGTATCTTCTGTAAGGGGGCTGAAGTGCCTGCACGTGGCCCACATGTGCGGGGCCTTTGTGCATGTCCCCTTCTCCCTTTCTCTCATCTCAGCCAACCCAACTCCTCCACAAGTTGGAGTAGGAGGCCTGGATGTTCAAGGAGCTCCCGGGTCGATGATGCTTCTCCCAGAATCGCCATCCTGGTTTCAATTGTGGATGGACATGCCAGCAACATGTGCTCGACCGTCTCATCCACTTCCATGCAACCCCTGCATAGGGGGCTGTCAGTTGCACCTGTAATTGTCAAGTGTTTATTTAGTGTACAATGGCCTGTTATAAGGCCTGTTAGTAGTTAGTATCCACAGACTATATAGGGATACTAACGTATACTATACTTATCACAGTTTTACACCCGAAATTGCCCCTGCGCAGACGAGTAAGTCGCCGAGCCGGTCTTACACGGATAAATCTAACCCGTCGGCTGGCTTTCCCACGTCTGCCTCATTATGACATAAAATCGGAATGGGGTCGGGTGCAGGTGGTGGTGGTGTCTTGTTGGTGGAGCTGGTTGGCACAACACTCCATCCGCAGCTCAAGAAAGCGTCACGTCTTTTCGGGGTGGAGGAGGAACAACTATGCACGTATAGTCAGATATTCAATACTTCAATCGTTACCTTAGTTTTAATAATGTTTGACCTTCATTTGAAAAAAATCTAATTACAATTCGTTTCATTACTTTCAGGAGCTAGACCCGTTGACAGATATCCTAGACGAGCTGAGCAAGAGGCTGTTGAGCAACGACATCGGCCCCGCGCCTCAAGTGAGCGACAACATCTTCCGGTTCAACGACCCCACCTGCAACACGCCCACCAAGCAGCCCGCCCCGGAGCCCGGGGTCAACGGACACACCAACAACTTCGCACACAGCTCCCCCATCATGAACAAGAACTGCGTCCAATTCGTCAGCCCCTCCAAGTCTAACGCCGAGGAGTCAAAGTACAAGGGATCGTACGTTTCAGTCTCCAAGTCACCGAGCTTCAATCTCCGGTCGCAGACGCTACCCAGGAACGGATACGCCAGCCCTGTCCCGCAGAACGTCAACCCGGATAGATACAGCTCTCAGTACAACAATCAGGAACATTGCGTCAATCTAAAGGTGGTCCAGATAGGATTCGGCTCCGATCAGTATCCCAAGGGCATCAGCAACGGTGTCAACGAAAGCCTCGAGAGGCGATTTCAGGAACGATACAAGCCCAACAATAATTACAATCAGCAGAACCATTTCCACAACTCGAACTATAACAGCACGGAACGTTCACCCAGCAGCGATAACATCAATCACAACTACTGTACAAATGAGATGCAAAACCTAATTCGGGACACCGCCACCTTGGAGGAACTTTCTGATCTGTTAAAGTACGCAGATGACACGGACATGATGGATGACAAACTGATTTTGAACAAAAAGAACTTAGCACAGTCCCAGTCCAACAACAACGTTGTAAATGGAAACAAGAACAATGTGTACACCCACACCAATAATGGCTCGAACGTTTCAATAAGCGGTCTTTCAAACGTCGCAAGTTCCGGCTACCAGAGCATTGCCACATACAGCCAAAGTTCTAGTCCCATCGAAAACACAGCACTTACACACCCACCGTTCGAGAACGGCGGCCAGTCCATGAGTCGCTACTCACAGATCAACTATCAAAAACAGAGAGACAAACAGTATTACGATAGCAAAAATGATAAGTATTACCCAAAGAACCCAGTTCAACAGAAGATCGACTACGATCTACATAAGTACGGTATCCAAAACTTTACCACGGCTGACAACGGTCAACCAAACACCAACATCAACTCGAAGGTAGCGCCATTAGTCTTCACCAACCCCGTGTACAACATGGAGGACAACGGGAAATCGCCCGAAAAGAAGAAGTGCAACGAGAACAGAAACTCGAAACGATGTCCATGTGGCTCATCCAGTTCATCCATAGATGAAGAGGGCTTGAGCACTGACAACGTTGAAACAAACTCGGAAGAGGGCTCTACCAACTTCAATGACCGAAGCAATACCCACCGCAAACTCGCCAGAGACAACGCCAACTATGAAGACGTGTACCAACGAAGCAACCACAGCAACTCGCCTAGAATAAGAGATGACGAATCGTCCAGCAATTCCCCAAGCCTACGGAAAAGCAGCAAAACGCGAATGCCAAGGACGAACCCCATGCTCTCTTACTCAACGAACCAAAACCAACTGAACTTGAAGCATTTCGGTCAGCGGAGCGAATCGTTATACGAAAGCAAACCTCACCACATCTCAACCGACTCGGGATACCCCATGAGCAGGTCCGACTCTAACGTCGAGGAAGTCAACAAAGAAATGTACAGGTTACAAATATCGCGCAGTCAGAAGGCACTATACAACATGGAGAACGCCAAGAACTCCCCTGAAAAGTATGCAGCTAGCGAAACGATTCCGGAGACCAACTATCCGTTAGACAGGGCGTATTCCGGCGCGAAGGTGTCTAGCAGTAGACTGAACGAGGAGATGGAGAGGCAGCAGGAGTTGTGCCGGCGGGGAGGGGAGGACTGTCCGTCGCGGGCGCTGCTGAGCCGCGAGTCGCAGTCGAGCGGTGACGTCACCAGCCGGGAGAAGCTGCAGCGCCGGCTCAGCCTCGAGTCCGCGAGGGAGCTCACCGACAGCTCCGATGAGATGGAAGACACGCTGTACAGCACCACAGGGCGGCGGCGCATCTCCAAACACCATAGGACTATTGAACAGGTAATATTGACAAAGGTTAGCATTACCAGTCCATTACCAAAGGTATGATTCCAAGACAGACTGCACACCGCAACCGCCGGCGACACTACGGCGCCAACACACTACCGCCATAGAAAATGCCACGCGACTGTAAACCGCAGTGCCGCCGCGCTTGGAATCAATTTAATAGAGATGCATAGAATAATAACCGGCCAAGTGCGAGTCGGATTTGCGCACGAAGGGTTCCGTACCATTATCGAAAATAAACTTTTGTATGGGAGCCCTCCCTAAATATTGATTTAATTATTTATTTTTTAGGTAAATAATATACTTAATATATTGTGAACATTTTAAGCGTCTACCTGCTACCATTATCAATATCGAGCAAAAATGAGTAAAAAAATCACGTTTGTTGTATGGGAGCCCCCTTAATATTAAATTTCTTTTGTATTTGTTGTTATAGCGGCAACAGAAATAATTACACCATTTGTGAAAACTTCAACTGTCTAGCTACCACGGTTCATGAGATACAGCCTGGTGACAGACGGACAGACGGACGGACGGACAGCGAAGTCTCAGTAATACGGCCCCGTTCGGCACCCTCCGGGTACGGAACCCTAAAAACCATCAGTAGTGTCGCTTGCGGTCTGCGGTTGCAGTTTCCGGTCTGCAGTCCGTCTCGGAATCATACCTTGAAATTTTGGCTAACGGCCCTTCTCTTCCCTCAGTACGAGCGGGAAATCGAGCGGCTAAAGTGTTCAGTGGAGATGCTGCGAGGACGGCTGGGGCCGGCGGAACCAGGACAGGACCACACCGATGCCAAGATGAAGGCCATCATATCCAGGTACGACTGCCGAAAAATAAAAAGTTCCAATCCCAACTGGACAGACAAGTCCGAGACACAAAACGGACAGGACACGAGAGACAGAATATACAGAACAGAACTAGAAAGCATCTAAGAGTAACTTGTATATAGCGTGACATTTAATTAGCTGACCATAATTTGGGGAATGATAGTACCCATCATTATGAACAACATTCCCCAAGAAATGTATAGTCGCAAATGAAAAATTTTTTTCGTCCCCTGCTACATTGTCCCGATCAGTTCTTTTTCGTTTGCGACCATATGTTCCTTGGGGAAAGTTCTTCATAATGATGGTTACTATCATTCCCCAAAATATGGTCAGCTAATTAAATGTCACCCTGTATAGCTAGAAAGCATGCATGCATGTCTTGTTTTTTCTCGATTTGTTAAATATCTTCTGTCTCGAGTCTCGTCCGTCTCGAGTCCCGGACTTGTCTTTCCAGTGGGAATTGCGCCTCAGAGAAACAAGCAGACAGATACAGAAACTAGACTTTTATCTACTCACACATACAGGGTGTTTGGAGTATGGAGTGACAAAACATTTTGGGGAGTTAGGGACATCATTCTGAACAACTTCCCCTTTTAAACCGATTTGATCAGAGCAGAGCAACTTTATTTCTCACTTCTCTATACCAATCATTAAATCATCTGATATCCGCGCGGCCCAAAATGCATGAAATTTTTTTGGGAAAAGAGGACATCATTCTGGACAACTTTCACTATGAAGGCGATTTGATCAGAGCAACTGTTTTTTGACACAGTTGCTCTGATCAAATCGCCTTCATAGTGAAAGTTGCTCAGAATGATGTCCTCTACTCCCCAAAAAATTTTGTCATTCCATTCTCCAAACACCCGATATACCCTAGAGCCCTTGCAGGTCCGAAGTGGGATCCCAAAACAACAGAAAATCTCACAGCGACATTCCTCTCCAGGTTGATATGCGTCGAGGAGGAGCTACGCCGGGAGCAGCGCAAAATGGCGGCCGCGCTCTCTCACAAGCAGCGAGTCATCGAGGCTCAGGAGCACCGCATCGCCGCGCTAGACGAGGCTAACACGCGGCTGCTGTCCGCCCTGGTGCACCTGCAGCAGCGAGCCCCCCACCCCGCCGCGCCGCCCCACCACTCCCACCAGGAGCTGCAGATATAGTGCCGCTAGATTACACAACGATCTATGGCTTGCGGTGATAGGGACGAACGCTTCTTGACAGGATCGTTGCTAAACCACCGGTTCCTGAGACGCTGATCAATACGATTGACTTATCGATGAATAACTCAAAATAGCAAACGTGATTGGCTGAAAGTGTTTAATCGCTCTGTTAGCTAATCGTAACTATTTATCAGTGTCTCAGAAACCGGCCGTAAGTTGCGTAGAACTGGCACCCCCTGTAAGGGTCACTCACGCGCCAAAAGATCGTTGGAAGACTGTTCGGTGGGTGTTCGTTTTGAATCGATCAGTTTGACCGTCGCGTCAGCCTGTACCTATATTAAGTAGAGGGTTAGAAAATTGTTAGTTCAGAACGAACACTAATAGGCTTGTGGCCAAGATAATCCAATAAATCTAGGAACAAGTTGAAGCATTATGTACAAAATGGCTTGACATTCTCAGAATTGTATATTACCAGCAGATATATTTTAGAAAGTCAATTTTGTGCAAAAAAAGACAGCATTTGATGGCACTTTTACTTGACATCATTCTGTTGTTATTTCATAGAACTCGGGAACAAAAGTTCCGTTTTGACAGTTCAAAAAAAGTATCTATTTTGACTTGACAGGCCACAAGCCTATTGGAAGTCCCTTCCCGGATCGCGTAACGTCTCGATGAGGTTTGTTTGCTTGTGTGAGAAATGAGGTGGGAAGAGACTTTTTTTGACTGTAGTACATCAACCCAGTGTTGAACGTCTGAGGCTATTATTATGTAGTGTGATTGGATGTGATTGATAGAGGCCTTATGCTGTTTCCAGTAGGTACCCAAATATAAATCTGTATTCGATTCATGCACAATTTCGATGAAAATGTCAAATAATCTCTACAGTCAATGCATTTCTCTCTCTATTCAGTCTATTTGTGTAAGAGATTCTCTGTGTAATTTGTTAATATGAACGTGTTTATTGTAACAAGTGGTAACGTTTAATCACAATTGTTTAGTCGGCTAATGTTTAACTTGTTGAATGTTGTCTCTGTCATATGTTTGGTTCTAATTTTGTATCAGTATTGTACAACATAACCTGAGTTTAAGTGTTCGCGTCCTGTGTCAATAATAATATTATTGTTTTGTTCTCTGTAACATCGATACCAAAGACGATTGAATATCCCTAGAGTAAAGCTGTAATGGTTGCAAACAAGTCGAGCCCATTACAAAAGCAGCAGTAGATATTATCTTTAACAAAAAGCGTATAGATTTTTTATAAAGAGACTTGTAAAATAATATTTAGTTGCTAAGATGTAAGTTTTCTGATTATAAAAGATAAATATTTTAATACCTTTTGAAGTATTACTTATAACAATTAAAATAAATTCGGATCAAAATATTTTTATCGATTTCATAATGTAATGATATTGGAAACATTCGTTTTATCAAATAATTTTATCAGTTTAACAATCGATGATAGAAATTGTTCTAGTGTTCTTGTGACCGTTTTATTTAGCCATAATGTTTATATAAATGTACCTTATTAGGTGTTAATTACTTATTACAATAAATGATCAAATATGTAAAACTGAGCTTTCCTTCATACTTTCTAGTAAGTAACTTATTTTTAGCCACATCGTCAAAGATGACATCGTCAGAGAATTCGTAACGTCTTTCACAAGAAATAGTAGATTGTTACACAAGGGACGTAAGAGAGCTATTTTGGACGAAGATCCAATTTGGCGCCGTAGGGCGCTATCGGACAGTAACTCGAGATATTTAGTTAGACGAACGAATATAGTTCGAGGTTGAAATACTACTTACGACCCGAGGTAAGCATTCTACTTTACATTAGTGTTGCCGCACTATCGATAGTTTTACAATCGATAGTTTACCTCGAAAATCATCTATAATATCGATAGGGCTATCGATAGTATCGATATCTTTTTTAGAACAATACTATTGACACACAGCAATACTATCGATAGTATCGAATTTCAATATTTAAACAACTATCGATAGTATCGATAGTATTGCTGCTGACTATTGCAGGAACAGACGATACTATCGATAGCTTTGTACTGTCAATAGTGACCTTAAATTAAAAGTCCCGTATTTTACCAATGTACCCACTTAAGCTTAATATTTAATGCTGCCAGTTTAAAAAGAAAATGACCGACAAACAAGTTTTTATTAGAATTACATTATTGTTAAGTTATATTCCAATCTACTATTAAGACTTCATTATCTTACCAATACTATTGAATTTTAGGTCACAATCGATAGTTTAAAACTATCGATAGTATTGATTGTTCTTGCAATAGTCGGTAGCAATACTATCGATACTATCGATAGTCATTTCGATATGCCATTTTCATTTCCCCTTAGAAGCAACAACATTTTATTGATTCGAGGATGTCATGGAAAATAATGAAACACATCCTGTTTCGCTCAAGAGGTCTACAGCTCACAGAGCCACTATTTCTATATGATGACTGTAATGGCCAAAAGTGGGCACAGTTGAGCCTCTGCCACCCCGCATGGGAAAAGGTGTGATGCTATATTATTATTATGACTGTAATTCCAGGCGCCTGGAAACCAAAACAGAAACAATCTGACGAGGATCTACCTCAACTCAGCACGAAACAACTTCGACGGGAACAGTAACACAAGCAACAATACTACCCCGCCGATACCCAACTCCTCCAGGTCGGGCACAAAGAGTGTCAATCTGATGAGCAACATGTATGATTCGGGACAAGGCAGCTCTAGTAACATCAACGAGAATCATGTAAGTGTTTTCGTCCTATCAGTTTACCTAGACCATTTGAGTTGTCTGTCTGACAATAGTTCGAAACAGGCACGTTTGTTGAAGCTCCTTGGATTTATCAAAATATTTCAATATTTTCTGAGGAATACTGAGGTCGGTGTATCTTAAGCCGCCTACAGTCATGCCTGCTGCAGAGCAGAGGCAATCTAGGGTAAAAAATGTGTAAAACTGGAGCTGCCAGCGGTGTGCGCAGGCGGGTCCAGTCTTTCGCCCTAGATTGCCCCTGCCGCAGGAGTGTGAGTAGTACTACTTACTTACAAAATAATAATAATAATAAAACGATTATTTCAGGTAAGGTACCCATAGTAAAAAACACAGTAAATGTTTTATTTACCTCGCTTGAATGATCGATAGTATCGATAGTATCGATCCTATCGATACTATTGCTTTTTCCTCAACTATCGATAGACTATCGATAGTGGCCTATCGATCGGCAACACTACTTTACATCATTCAAGCGAGGTAAATAAAACATTTACTGTGTTTTTTACTATGGGTACCTTACCTGAAATAATCGTTTTATTATTATTATTTTTTTGTATCTGATTTTAGAATTCACGAAACATTGCTGTCCCGGTCCTTTTTGCAGGCTTGCGTGGGGACATGTGTCCAACACGTAGAGGCCCCTTTCAGACAATTTATTAGAAACAAATATGAAATGTGGTGCACCCGTTGGGTCTGTCCCCGAATACACCCACAACAAAAGTGCACTCGAAGAACATTCCCGCCAGGCACACAGCTCTATTGCAAAAACTAAGGGGAAACTAAGGAATGGGCTATGGGTTTGGTATGGGTTTATTGTTTATTCAGTTGAACTAACAGATGAGTTGTCATCGCCATCACTGCTATCAGCACTTAAAGATATTGTTATTTGGATTTTATGATATTTTAGATTAGCTGTCAAGTTGCCTGTTATATTGGATAGGGTATAGTTTTCTTGAACTAAGTGCCTAGGAAAGCAAATGAACCATCGTTTCATTTTAGAATATTAACCCGATTTCAATGTACTTCTCGCTTTTGCCCATGTATTGCTAACAATGCAATGTCAGAGATATCGAGATAGAGACGACTCGCGAACGAGACGGGATTCGCTTGCGGGACGATTTGCTAACGCGACGAATAGCGACCGGGACGATTTTCTAACGGGACGAATAGCAAACGGGACGAGTTGCGTTTGCGGGACGAATTGGTAACGGGACGAGTTGCGTTTGCAGGACGAATTGCTAACGCGACGACTTGCGAACGGGACGAATAGCGAACGGGACGAAATGGGAACGGGACCATACGCGACAAAAGGCATTAGTATGAAAAATTGTACTCAAATAAAAGGTTTTCTTTGGTACAGGTGATCTCATCTCAGATCAATGAAACTCTTTATTTCATAGAGGTAATTGGTATAAAACATCCTCCAATTGGTGTCGGGGAGGCGAGGACCAGCCGCGTAGCGGTTGGTTCGAGCCGAGCGGTAGGTAGTCAATTCAATACCCTATACGAGGAATATTTGTATGTAACGATGTATGTTTTGTGTAGGTACCTGCTAGAAAATGGCGCTGTAGTTTTCGATGAAATTTGAATTATAGAGGTTTTTGGGGGTATAATTGAAACAAAAAGTAAACTTTAGAAAAAACCGACTTCCACAAACCCTATTTGATTAGATTGAGTTTAATACAAACTGTAACCCCTTATCCCCCCCCCCCTTGGGGAATTAATTTTGTCAAATCCCATATCAGTGCTACCCCACGCTACTAAGGAACCCCTGTACAAAGTTTCATGGCTCTATGTCCACCGGTTTAGGCTATGCGTTGCCTGCCCGTCAGCCACGCATTGTATTTGTACCTAGTATTGAGCAGATCTGCCCATATTTGGTCTTCATCAGCAGTTCCGCATCACAATATTACGCTTACCATGTGCATTTGCACGAGTTATTATGAAAAACACAAAAATCACTATAGGTCTGCCTATAATATTTGAAGAGTTCCCTCGATTTCTCCAGGATTCCATCATCAGATCCTGACCTGGTGTCAATGGGACCAATGGGAAGGTAAACCCTTTCAAACAAAAAAATAATTTTCCAAATCGGTCCACCCGTTTAGGCGCTATCGGCGCACTTACATAAAAAAAAAAACAAACATCCGGACGAATTGTAAACCTTTGGGAAGTCGGTTAAATATAGAAATTCATAATTGAAACAAAAAGTAAACTTTAGAAAAAACCGACTTCCACAAACCCTATTTGATTAGATTGAGTTTAATACTAACTGTGACCCCTTATCCACCCTCCCTTGGGGAATTAATTTTGTCAAATGCTATATCAGTGCTACCCCACGCGACTAAGGAACCCCTGTACAAAGTTTCATGGCTCTAGGTCCACCGGTTTAGGCTATGCGTTGCCTGCCCGTCAGCCACGCATTGTATTTGTACCTAGTATTGAGCAGATCTGGTGGCCATATGTGGTCTTCATCAGCAGTTCCGCATCACAATATTATGCTTACCATGTGCATTTGCACGAGTTATTATGAAAAACACAAAAATCACTATAGGTCTGCCTATAATATTTGAAGAGTTCTCTCGATTTCTCCAGGATCCCATCATCAGATCCTGACCTGGTGTCAATGGGACCACCCTTGAGGTATTACCTATACGCCGAAAAAAGATTTGTTCAAATCGGTTCATAATTGGCGGAGCAATCGCGTAACAAACATAGAAAAAAAAAAAAAAAAAAAAAAACATACGGGTCGAATTGAGAACCTCCTCCTTTTTTTGAAGTCGGTTGAAAAGGACGTCTTACGGCACAGAGTTCTTACGGTAAAAATACATAATAATTTTACCATTATCATATTTTAGGTTGCTTCGAGGCTTATAAGTAGTTGATTTTAACTTTAGACAACTGCTAATTCGAAGGCTAGCTGTGTGGACTGTGGACTAAAACTATTTTGTTCCTACGTTTATGGTAAATATAACTGCAGTAATAAGTCCTATAAAATAACAACTTGAGCTCGTATTGAAATTAAATGGCAGTCTCAAAACTAAGGCGCCAACGAGCCAAAATCACGCTTTGGAGCAATCGATATACTATTGCATTGCTGTTCTAGGACCAGAGTTAATCATTACCAAGATCCTACGTATTCCTGGGTATAACCCATCCGTCATCGATATTCATTAGTTTGATATAGGCGTCGATGATGTAGGTATATTCATAACACATGGAAATGCAACCCGCTACATGGTAATTCAGCTTCCGCGTATGACGTATGTCCATGTCGTTAGCCGACCCCGGCCATATAGATCTGGGGGCGGGATATCAGCTGTATAATCAGTCTATAGATCAGCTGTAGAACTAGGCTGGTCGATGCCCGGGTGAACAACCGACACCTGAATAATTCCTCAACTCAACTCATTCATACGCACAAACGAATCCATCTCAATACTTAAAACTGTCATACAATGAGCCTGGGACCTTAGAGGATATAACCAGACGGACACTACAGCAGGCGTACACTAATATTGTATCTGCAAAATTGTCTGTTATTTTCGGTGGGAAGCGAGATACTAGAGATATATTGATATCCCAGTTTCAACAACCCTTATATAGCCCGGCATTAGCTATGTTAAGGATGTAGTCGGCAGTCTGTTAGGGACATAAGCCGAAGAAACTTACAATGGAGAACAATAGTTTCCCTCCAGGGCCCATAGATATTTTCCGCCCTGAGTACGTTCCAAGGTTCAGTAATGTCGGACGGACAGACAGACAGACAGATAGACGGACAGCGAAGTATCAGTAATAGGGTCCCGTTTGGCACCCTTCGGGTACGGAACCCTAAAATACAGACCATATTTGTAAAATAGGGTAGTACTAGCAAAAAGTACAAAGAAGAGAAAATTTTGCTTCGATAGCAAATATATTTACTAAAATTGGTCCAGTTGTTTGTTAGCCAGCATTAGTGGATTTTCAGTATAGAATCAGTATTGTTTCATCTCTTGTATTTACCAGGCCACATGCGCGTTGTAACTTTTGCGACGCGGTACTACAACCCTAGTACATCTTCCAGGTCCAAAAGGTTTTGGGCCATACCCGTTTGGGGCTTTCAGTAAACCAACTTTATTTGCTCCTTAAAACTATAGACACACCTCGGACACTCCATAGAACGCTCGTAAAATAATCACCTATTACTACTACATAGCCTAATGACATTTGTTTTGTACACGTGCAAATGTGTGCGTAAACTCGTTCGTTTGTGAATGTGTGCGTTCAGCGCCTAAACAAAGTGTCTCCCGAAGAGGCTCCCCGACTCCGGGGTGAGGTGCGGTATTTGAATCAGCGCGGGGAAGGGAGTGGCCGTTCTGTACGTAGTACTATTATCTCTTCTGTGCTATAGATACGTGCTATATCCAGGTCCCGCAAGGCCATGCTGCCGTGTCCTACAGGAGCATACATTGATGTTAGTGCTATAGTTGCACCGAGGCACGCAGTTGCACAACTGCACCTCTCTGTGCAGTTACAACTGTGTTCACTTTCAACAGGCAGGAAGTATCTGCCGTCACTTTCACTGCATTCAAGATCCGACCGTTCCGCCGCGTATGCGCCCGCGCCGCCTGCCGGCCGCCGCAACCACTCGCTCGTCCACAGATCGCAGTGTGGCTGTTGAGATAACGAGCACACTTTTTTTGCTAATCAGTAGGTGAATCAGGGCCTAAAATCGAATAAAAGTCGTTGAAATGAGCCCCTGTTTCTTTGGTCCATAATCGATGAAGATCGATGACAATGAATTACTCGACAGTAGATAATAGGCGATTTTCTGACAGCTAAAAATAGTGTTCTGAAAGCTGCCGACAGATGGCTTTGTATAGACATGAATTCATATAACACAGTCTGTTGTCGTCACAGAGTTAGTAATTTTTTACCGATCTTGAACGCAGCCCATAGACTGTCTTCTGTGTGTGTCTACCTCAGAACAATAACGTGTAACAATAACAATAGAGCAACACAGTTCGGCGTGTCAACCAACGTTCTTGTCTGTCGTGTCATTCCATCCCTTAACCGTTTCGCGAATAAGTCTTAGTACTTATCAGTAATATTTATAGATTATGTTCTTCGGTTGTTATTATTTGGACTGGCAACTTTTCTTCACTCACGTCTGGCCTACGACATCTAGTGACGAATTTAGAACTACTGAAGTTGTTTTTTTTAAATCTCCCAATATTAGAAGTTGTACTTTCCTTTACTAAATCGGTCCATGCCCAGACAGTCTATCTATGGGCTATTACTTACTCTGTGACGACAACCGACTGTGTCATATGAATTCATGTCTATACAAAGCCATCTGTCGGCAGCTTTCAGAACTATTTTAGCTGTCAGAAAATCGCCTATTGCAGGAAAATTCTCAAGACAAGAGAATACTGTGAACTTCAATATTAATTAATTTATTTAAGCATTTACTCCCAATGATAGGGTGACTAAAGGTGATGGATACTTCTTCATTCATTCGGCCTATTATTTAGCTAAGCCATACAGGCTCTCCAATGTGGAGGATTTCCCGGAGAAATTCATTGATGGTGGCATTTCTCCGCGGGGTCGATGACCGCGCTCTTATCTGCCGCGCATGTGTGTGTGTGCACGTGTCGCGATCGAGCGATACCTATGTGTTGTTGTGCCAGCCAGACGTGCGTATGCGATGGTCCCTCTATCATTACTAAAGAGCTTATTACATTACGCTGTCGGCAGGGCACGATTTGTATAGACGTCTCACTCATGATAGAACGACTAGAAAGAGACAGTGAGTCAGACAGGGCCCTGCTGACAGCGTAGTCTAATAGGCCCGTAAGGGCGACTTACAGTAGACTTTTGACAGGCCATTAAATAACTTATTGGAAACCGCTTAGGAATACCTACTAATTTATTGATAAAACACCGAACTTTTCCTTACTAATATCGAAACAACTTTATGTGTGTCGTGTAAAGTTGGTTAGAGGAAAAAAGTACAGTATGGGGCCTTTGCTTTAAGCACGCGTCGTCGTCGGGTCTCTCTCGTCTCGCTCTCTCTCTCTCTCTCTCTCTCTCTCTCTCTCTCTCTCTCTCTCTCTCTCGCTAAGCCAAACGCCGAGTATCATACCTACTCGATTACTCGAGTCGAGGCACCTCGGGTCCCGATCCGATGTGCCAAAACAAAGGCCCCGTACTGTATGATGTTGAATTGTCTCCAACTTTTTTTTGCCCACTCGTAGGTGTGTTTAGTTCACGACGACGAATGAAAATCGGGGAAGACATGGTAGGTAACCTAGGTCACACCTAGGTACAGAGTGTTTTTCGGCCCCCATTGCCTATAGGATTACCCGGCCACTTCATTCGAATGTTAACCTACGAATGGAGCAAGGACAACCTAATTCATATGTAGGTACCTACCTACCTACCTAGGTAAGTTTCAATCTCTTGCGATAAGCATGGGTTTCGAAAAGTACGGAAGATAGAACTCCGGATACATTTCAATAAATCGGCAGCTAAGTGAGTGGCAGGTGGCATGTCTCCACTTCAACATGTATAATGTGTAAAGTGGAAAGTACAAGACAGATTGTATCCTTTTACAAATAGTGGTGCAGCCTGGATGAGGGCGATGCCCAAATATTGGGTGAACAACCTCTTAATGCAGGAGACATTTTTATTTTTACCATTCCATAGCAGTAAGTAGCTACCAACAGATTTGTCGGATACACTTTGAATGTCGCTTTTAGATAAACATAGCATCAGCGCACCTTCTTCGTGCTTTGAAGATATTTCAAATTATCATAGTAGCTCGTGTTATTACTAATCGGCTATTGTCTCTACATTTCAATTCACCTACGATACTAAAGTACCTAACTATCTACGACATCATGCGGCTGAGGACTTTCTATACTTATCAAAACTTTGATCATCTTTGACTATCAGAAGCTTGCCTATTTACCGTATTTTTACCAGTAATTAATGATATTATAGAACGTTACTGCACAATTAGAGAATAGGACCATATCCAATGGATTCTCAATTCTCATAATAATTCTCATCACTGAGGCATACCTAACCTAGTGGAGGCAGGTTTTCACTATCCGCGCTGGGTGGCACTTCTATTGCAAATGTTGCACACGCATTTACCTACCCAGATACGAGTTAGATTGAACCATATTCCTTACACACACTTCTGTTGAAGAGTTATTAATTTATCGTAGGTAGGTACATGTATTTTAGTAACCCCACTGATGACGACTCAGTCCGATGGGTTGATCTATTTCCGTCAATAGACAGTTCCTTGCGCTTGTCTGTTCAGCTCAGACGAAAATACTGCGGCGTTATTATCAATTATCAGTGCGTCTAATAATAGCGGGCATTGTTCGAGTCAAGGGTACGTTCACCGTATGCCGCCCAAGTTCAAAGGTCGCTGAGGTCACGGCTCAGCTCGTTCGCGCCGAAACATTAGCGCGGGGGTTTCGTGTTCCTTTTGTCTCTTGTACCTATGGCCGGCCACATACAGTCAGAATTCCGGTACGGAATTCCGTAACGGAATTATTCCGAACGCAGTTAATTCGTTAAGATTCGTCACATACGGAAGTTTGCTGTTCGGAATTTTCGCGGATTTGTTTCGGGATTCCGAATCGGTAGAATTCCGACTGTATGTGGCCGGCCTATATCGGAAACGATGTGTTCAGACCAAAAAAGCTTAAGGTGTTTGTGACGTTGTGTCTGGATGACGTCACAGATGCCTAGTTCATAGCCTGGACGAACTTACCTATAGAGGCACATATAGGCTATGGGTTGCAAGCTTGCAAGTGCATTGTCTTTGCATTCTTAAAAAAGTGGCCAAGTGCGAGTCGGATTCGCTCTTGAAGGGTTCCGTAGTAGCAAGTAATTATAAGACTGGATGTTTCTTGTAACTTTGTTTTTCATAGTGTTGGTATGAATGACAAAGTTATATTTGCGGTTTTTAATAAATGTATCTTAATTGTATGTATCTTAAAAACTGCTTATTATATTTTGTTCAAACTAATTTTCATCGAAAGTTTATATTGAGATACACAGCATATATTTTATAGATTTATCACTCTCTTACTTTAAAAGTTAGAGGGGGGAGACAATTTTTTCCACTTTGGATGGGTCTGTCTCTTTAAAGGTTGACTTTGAGGAAAACTGGTTTTAAAAACCTCCACTTCATTTTTAAAAACCTATCTATAGACACCCCACACATGTAGATTTGATGAAAAAAAAATATTTTTGGTTTCAGTTTCATGTATGGGGAGCCCCCCTTATTTTTTTTTCAGTTTTTGTATAAAAATCGTAAAGCGGTTTATAGAATACATCTACGTAACAAGTTTCAACTGTGTAGTCCTAATAGTTTTGGGATAAAGTTGCTGTGACATACGGACGGACGGACGGACAGACAGACTTGACGAAACTATAAGGGTTCCTTGTTTCTCTACGGAACCCTAAAAAGTAGACATTTCGACTTGTCGAGGGTTCGATGGTGATTTAATTTTAGTTCTACCCAAACCAAACTGACAATAGTGCCTTGTTTAGCTATACAAACGAAATGTAGGTCTAATGTTTATTATTTTAATTGACCGAGCGAGCGAAGCGTCTCTGTTTCAGGTTTGGGCAAAAATGCTTTCGTATGTCCGGTTGTTCTCCTCTACAGGTCGCATTTATGAACCGATTCTCGTGAAACTTTGTGAGCAGGTTGGAAAAATAAATAGAATTTTTTACTCGAGCCAGTTTTTAGATTTTTTTCAAAATGGCGGAAATATGGGGTTTTAAAATGTAAAAAAATCGCTACAACCCAAACGGCTCGATGGATATTAACAAATGAGGTGTCGTTGGATTCGTAAAGACCATGAGAGTGAAACAGACTATATAATTTTAGTAAAAAGTCAATAGGTTGTATTAAAGATCGCGAAATGTAGTTTACAAAGTTATTGGTGCGGCTACTTTCATACTGCATGTACGTAACCAGGTACATTCATAAGTTTGTATGTGTTATTGAAAGAAAATTATTTGGGTTATTTTCTTTATGTGTGTTAGCAGTTCAGCTTTCCCACCGACATACTCGCGAGGTCTACAGCTCACAGAGCCACTAGTATTTATCGTTGTGCACTTATGTAGGTCTACCTTTTATTAAATTATCCTCTCCATACTAGGTTTGCTGGAAGAGATCTCTTATTAGATATAAGCTCGCCTTTGTACATGTTTTTTCTAATATTAAGTATCTGTATTATGTTTTCTGTGCAATAAAGTATAAAGTATTAAGGCTCCTGGTGCACAGGACCAATTATGAAAGAGAGAGAGAGAGTGAGAGATAGAGTGATAAAGACAAGAATACCTTTTTTGTATTAAGTGGTGGTGGTCCCAATTTTCTAGGGTCGGGTCGGTCAAGGCCCTTTTATTCGAAACTACAGTCTATTCGTGATAAGAATGCATAAGGGGTAAGATTTTCTGTTCATTAGAAGGCTGTTAAACTTTAATCTTTGGGCGAAAACCGATTAATTTATTTATCCCAACAACAACAACTAGTTTCATTAGTTAAATCTAGGATTACTAACACTTCTGCAGTCTAGTCTAAATGTGATGAAACCTTTATCAGGGTGAATGCTTATTCCAGCTACCTTTGTTGTAATGAAACAAAAAGTAAACTTTAGAAAAAACCGACTTCCACAAACCCTATTTGATTAAATTGAGTTTAATACAAACTGTAACCCCTTATCCCCCCCCCCCCCTTAGGGACTTAATTTTGCCAAATCACATCTCAGTGCTAAGGTGCTACCCCACGCTACTAAGGAGGAACCTCTGTACAAAGTTTCATGGTTCTAGGTCCACCGGTTTAGGCTATGCCTTGCCTGCCCGTCAGCCACGCATTGTATTTTGTACTTAGTATTGAGCAGTTCTGGTGGCCATATGTGGTCTTCATCAGCAGTTCCGCATCACAATATTATGCTTACCGTGAATAAATGCACGAGTTATTACTAAAAACACAGAAAATAACTATAGGTCTGCCTATAATATTTGAAGAGTTCCCTCGATTTCTCCAGGATCCCATCATCAGATCCTGACCTGGTGTTCCTTAGTACCAATGGGAAGGTTTAAACAAAAAATAATTTTCCAAATCGGTCCATCCGTATAGGCGCTATCTATCGGGGCACATGCATAAAATATAAAAATAAAACATTCGGACGAATTGTAAACCTTCTCCTTTGGGAAGTCGGTTAAAAATAAAACTTATATTTATTCTGTAGTAGGTAATTAAATCAATCACCTATGCCTATGACCCTTCTGATCTGGTGGGCGGGCGACTATCATCCTCGAAATAGGTAGGAGGGGTATTGAATTACGAGTTGAAGGAATATACTAAAGTGGGAGTATGCATACATCTATTTTTGCCTCAACTGAATCTGTTCAGCAAATTGACTTTATTCTGAACCGCTCGTGGTCCCATTTCGACCACGATAAGATCCTATCGTTTCAATTACACAACTATTTGAACTTGCAGGAAACAATGAAACACAATAATCAGAAAAACATTTAATTTCGACAGCGTTCCTTTCCGCTTCCTACGGGCTGGGCTACTCGCACGGGGCGAACAGCTATACAGTGAGTATGTGTGTGTGAGTGCAAGCGTGTGCGTGTATTGCGTCTGTGTGCGTCAGGATCGCGTTTACAGCTGAAACTCGGCGCCCTGCCGAAAACTGCGGTCGTCGACCCTGTCAGGACGGGGCCGTAGAGATTGACTTGCTGGATTTGATACGTGGCGCTGTGTACGGAAATGATACAAAACTACTTTCGTATCTTTGCCACCTTCCTTACACAGTGAAGTGAGCGTTGGTGTATTAGCGTCAATGGTTCCAAATAAATTAAATTTGGAAATGGGCCGACTATGACTTTAGCCGACTAGCCGACTACCAACTAGTCGGCGTCAGAAATGGCCGACTAATCGGCCAACTAGTTGGCCAAGCCGATCTTTGCTTTTGGTCGATTTTTGGTGACATCAGTAATGTTTGTGATGCTAAGTTTACAGCTGCGTCGCTTACACTTCATATGCGGTCGTTTATTAGTAGTTAAACTTGTAGTTTAAAATAATTTTATTGTTAATTTTTGAGTTGTGGAAGCTATTTCAGATCATAATAGTGTGAATTCAAAGTTAACAATCAATAAATATAGGGTTCACCTTCATTTGATTTTACGGTTTTTATGCAAAATTCTATAAAAAATATGAATGAAATAAATGTGCTGACTAGTCGGCGGTTTTCGCCGACTAATCGCCGACTAGTCACCGACTACGAAAGTGGCCGATTGTAAATAGTAATTAAAATCCTATTAATATCCCCACCGAGGGGCACAGGCCTTTACACCCAGATACGAGTAAAATTGAGCCATACCATACTCCATGTTACTACTACTATGGCAATATTTATGTTTATTATTGTATGCTTTCCCTTTACGATATTGGTAACTTAGTTGACGAATATAATGTATGCAGCAGCTATGACTATATGAGTTGATTTAATCGTTGTTTATTGTTAGGAATCTTTTTTGCTAACAACAAACAACTAAACTTAGCTTTACAAATTAATAAGATTTGTTCTACCGTTTCGTACGAAAACTATGTAATTCGATCTATTTGTTATTCCACAAGCAACGCATTGATTGAGTCACCCAAGTATTAAGCCTCCGCGCGCGCGCTACACTGCCGGTGATATATTTGGTGACATTGAACCGCGGCCATTGCCAACGACCTCTCGGCAAGCGGGCTTGCGTAATCGGCTCCTGGCTGCGCGTACGTACGTACATACAGACATACAGCCAATCTAAGCAGTGAGGTGTGTGTGTGCGGATCCTAATGTGAGTCATACTCATTCTCCATGCGCAATCGCTCATCCTTGAGTTACACGAAACGATTCTGAAATTTAATGTTGTCGTCTTAGGTCGAGAATCTCATGGATTGTCATTTGTTTCTGATGCTAAGGATATGCTATAATTGAAACAAAAAGTAAACTTTAGAAAAAACCGACTTCCACAAACCCTATTTGATTAAGTAACCCCTTATCCCCCCCCCCTTGGGGGAATTAATTTTGTCAAATCCCATATCAGTGCTACCCCACGCTACTAAGGAACCCCTGTACAAAGTTTCATGGCTCTAGGTCCACCGGTTTAGGCTATGCGTTGCCTGCCCGTCAGCCACGCATTGTATTTGTACCTAGTATTGAGCAGATCTGGTGGCCATATGTGGTCTTCATCAGCAGTTCCGCATCACAATATGATGCTTACCATGTGCATTTGCACGAGTTATAATGAAAAACACAAAAATCACTATAGGTCTGCCTATAATATTTGAAGAGTTCCCTCGATTTCTCCAGGATCCCATCATCAGATCCTGACCTGGTGTCAATGGGACAAATGGGAAGGTAAACCCTTTCAAACAAAAAAATATTTTCCAAATCGGTCCATCCGTTTAGGCGCTATCGGGGCACATAGATAAAAAAAAACATCCGGACGAATTGCAAACCTCCTCCTTTGGGAAGTCGGTTAAAAATTTCAAAGAAGACCGGCAATTCTCCATACTAACGAATATCTCGAACCAGTGGCATGATTCTCGCGCATTCGATATACGATATCGACACCTATATCTAGTGATTTTGTATGGGAATCTGTCAATATAGGTCTCGATATCCGTATATCGAAGGCGCGAGGATCATGCCACAGCTCCAAAAAATCTACTTTCGAATAAAATAAACGGTCAAAAGCGAGTGGACTCGAGCACCAAGGGTTCCGATCACACTTGCAGAGCTTAACACGTGTAATTAGGTTTCCAGTGGAAACTTTCCACAAAAAAAAGGATGATGTCGTCCATGTAAACCAAATTGAATATTTTTGAGGAAAGACAGAAATTTGTAGTTTTCAGAATTTTTCCTTTACTTGTGCTATAAGAACTTGCTTTGCGCCAAATTTCATGATTGTAGTCCTACGGGAAGTAACCTATAGGTTTTGGATCTATTGCGATTACTACTATGAAAATCCAACAATTTTACAGCATAAACGGTCGTAGTGTTCGATTGCGCTGACCTAGAAGGTTGATTTTTCAGTTCGTTCAGTTCAGTTCAAAAATTTTATTGACCAAAAAATCATACATATTACTTAGTCAACGTCAATATAATATTAATATTTTTGTATACTACCGCCCGTTCGGAAGTTGTGGGCTTAGGGATGGAGCAAAGAAGGGCAAGAAACCTCCCCCGTACCTCTTTTAAAATATCAGAGCCTTAAAAATACAATGTTATGTATTTCTACTTAAGTCTAAGGAAATACACCGAGGAGAGACGTACTGACTCAGTCCATCGCCCCTCTTTGGATTTCTGTGCGCTGAGATGGTAAAGACCATGCAGTTTTGTCATCTAAATATTCTTTTCCACAGTGTTTTGCAACCATTGATAAGTTCACGCGTTCTTGATATAAACGGTCGTGTCGTGACACACGGACAGACGGACAACAAAGTGATCCTATAAGGCAGGCATGGGCAACTTCGTCAGGCACAAGATCGACTTTTAACTGAAAACCCCTCTCTCCCCTCGAACGACCGAATTCAAAATAGATTGTTTTAATTGATTGCATTGTCAAGCAATTGAAAGTTTACAAAAAAAGTTACGTGCGCTTGCAAAAGTAGAAAAGCTGTCTATAACTCTATCAATGACAATAGAGACTCATCATAGGGCGTTAGCTGCCCCGGAAATTTCCCATGGCTGGCAAGTGAAGTAACGAGAACCTTATAAAATCATATAGGGTGGCTCGCGGCTAGCAAATCGAGTGACAAGAATCATATACTAACTCATTATAAGGTGGCACGAACCGCCCCGAAAATTTTCCGTGGCTAGCTAGTCGAATATCGAGAACATCACAATTTAAATCATAGAAAATGTCCCATGGCTAGCAAGTCGACTCTTTGGCAGGTGATACCAACAATGGAACTTAAAGCTCGGAAACATCACATGGCGAGCATGCTGTATATATTTTTGTTTCTTCTGAGCAATCTGGGATAAAGTGCACCTGAATTTAATCGAGAAGTTGAGTAAAAATAATGAAATTATGTGTTTTACTGGAAAAGGTAGAACTCATAGGGGATAGGGGATAAATCAGGCACACGGCACACGGCACACCCACCTATCATTTCACAAAAGTTTAGTACTTAGAAAGATTCATAGTACTTTTTTTAAAGGTAAATAAATTTGGTTGATTTCTTAGTGAAAGTTAGTGAAGACATAGCTATTTATAAGTAAAAATCTGGTAAACAACCAAGATTCCATTATAACTGTACTTTCATGAATTCGACGAATTTTTAAAGTGACGTATGTACAATTGCAGAAAGTATGTTTTTATGGTTTCATTACTCGGAATGTGGGCAATGGACGTTTTCATAATATTAGATAAGTCATTGAGGTAATTAATAACATTATTAATATTGATAAACCTACTCTTTACTCGAATGAATCTATATAAATGTTTAGTAGGTATATCAAATATAATGAACCTCATATTTATTTTTGTAACAGCACAAAATATTAACAGAAACATTGAGTTACTATATTTTTTCCCGATGAGTGGTTATTTTCATAAGTAATCCTTAGTTTTGAATTCACAACAAGATTCGTTGGGAGATGACATGGCGCTAAACGAAAACTATTTAATTTTATCTAGGTAGTTACTCATATTATAAACAGATAATTTTGATATACTACTACTTATAAGTCTTAGAGCTATTTCATCATGTAGAGCAAGAAGTATTGGGTACAGGAAGTTAGTTAAGAGAACTCAAATAAGTAAAGACTGTGCTGCAACCTGTAACCCTCTAGGCCACACTAACCGTAGCCACTAGAACAAAACACGCTACAAAATAAATTATTAGTAACAAAATCTCTCATGCCCTTTCGCTTTCATCCACGACCGCTGGGTGCTCAACTGCTCAAGGCTGTCCCATGCGCAAACGCAGCATAGACGACCACTTTCACTGCCCGTCGCAGGTCGTGACCACCGCAACTTCTCTGTACTAGACTTGCTTGTTTCACACTTGTATGCTTGGAGATCAAGAGTTAATACAGAAAATAATTCCTTGGCCATATTGGACGATTTTGATAAAGCTGATAATCGATCAAAATGTAACTAAAAAGTAAGTTATAAAGTCCTGTTAATTTGTAATCGTTACACTATGATGATGTTCCTTGGTATTAATTAGAAATCATGCAAGGTCACCGGACTTATTTTCTGAGGAATACTGCACCCTGTACCTGAAATAAGAAATACTAACTGGAGTGGTGATGTCTTTGTTGGGAATACGCGAACACGCTTACGGCTAAAGGGTATTGGGCATTCTCGTAATATAGCAGCCAGAGCGCATATAGTAAAACATAATCATCTATTTCCCTTCTGGGGTGTTAGAGATTCTTTCCCAGTGGCATGATTCTCGCGCATTTGATATACGATATCTACACCTATATCGAGTGATTTTGTATGGAAATCTGTCAATATCTATCTGGATATCCGTATATCGAAGGCGCGAGAATCATGCCACCGGGCCGCAGCTATGTAGATATTAAGGTTTTCTCGTGCTAATTATGTGCCATCATTTCTGTGATCACCACCCTTAAAACCTACTTTACGTTTCACTAAGATCTTTGTACGAGTACCTACCTAGTTTAGTTAATTCGATCTTTGAATACTAATAGTTGATTACCCTGTCATAGCGGAAAGCTAAACGAGATTACCGAAGGCTACATAGATACCCTCATCATAATCACTTTCACTATGTACTATGGCCACTATGACCACTGAACGAGCGTATGAATTGTGATTTATTGGCGTAGGTCGAGCAGTCGTCGATTTCTAGATTGAGGTTTTCTAGTCATGTCGCCGAGATGAGAGTTTGATTGGGCATTCATTCGAGCTTTTCTCAAAAGCGTCACTCTGTATAACTCGTAATTTTCATAAATATACCTGAGCAATATTCTTTAGAAACTATTCATGTATATGAGAAAAAATGTATATGAGAAAGTACCTATGCTTGAAAAATAAGTATGCTACAAAAATAAAAAAAACTTCTAGCTTGGTATTTTTTGTTTAAAGTACTTATGATATTTTACTATTGTGTAAGATTGCTTTTTAGCTTCATTTTGTGGCAAAGGCATTTTTTACCAGGAATTGATTTCAATTTCGTAGCATGGCGTAGCAACATTCGTAGCAGTTACGTTACATAGTAATATGTAGTTTATACACTACTAGAATACCTTCCGAGATATAAATCGCATAGGTACCTAAGTACTTAATCTATTTAAACCTTATAGAAGCACGGAAAAAAGTACAAACAGTACTTACTACATGTAATTTGTATAATACATATTCAATTTCTTTCGTTGATGCTAAAATTATACTTTAACTTCGGTGCAGACACCAATGGGTAAAAAAAACAAAACACACAAAGAAATTGACGGTTGCCATGACATGAACGCTAGACAAACTATGCGTAATACGCTCCATGGCATATCATGTAATTCGTCATTAGTTTAACCAGGTCATTGACTCCTATTGTCTCAGGGCAGTAAATACGGCATGTTCGTTTGATGTGTATTGTCACGAAGGGGTCGCCGTTGAGGCTGTTGGACTAGCAGCTAGCGGGGCAGTTGGCTCCCGGAGTCCCGGTGTCCTGTAGGACTCCCGGTCCCGGCAGCGGCGGCGCGGTGGCGGGGTTCGCGGCACTATGCCGGTCAGTCACCGCTCTACCGGCGCTCAGTTCGCTCGTAGTCTCACTTCGCTGCCTCGCAGTGCACGCGTCGCGACCCTACCATCTCCTATGCCCATCTGACAGCCTAGTACATGCAACACCGATGAACCGATGTGATTTCAGGTTTTCAGACAGTGCCCATGACCGTATGTGCTGTGTGTGGATTGTGACCGTTTATGTGTACGATAGTGAAGAGTGACACCGTGAGAGTTGTATCCCAGGATTTTGATGGTGACAGTGATGCTGCTTCTGTGGACGCTACACTGAATATTTCAGGTTGATATCTAAATCTTATAAACATCGATTACTTTACAGATTATTTACTAGTATAAGATTATAACGGGGATCTCACAACGTTTTAAATCATCTCAAACCTATTTATTATGTTTACATTAGAATTATTAACAAACACTTTAGTTAGGGATTTATAAACCGGAAATATACGTCAAATACTTATAGAGTTCTAATCTAAGCTAGCAAACAAATAGAACATAATTATAATTATTATAGAGACATTTTCTGCAAAAACATGTAAATATCTTAACCTTCCGCAGTGTAAGTTAGAAAATCATATAATTTAATTAATTAGATAGTACTATTTAATAGTATTAAACATTTATCTTTTGACTACTACGGTGAGCCCCCGAGAAAGGTACAAACCAATAAATTTTCTTTTATTTTCAGATGCGCGATCCCCTTGCCTTCTCTCTCTTGCTATAGAGATGAAGGAAAAAGGTTGAAGTAATCTAATAACCCTCGCGAGGTCCACGAATGAAAATGTAAGTACCTAGCTAGACGTCACGTTGACTGGTATTCAAGTGTCGGAAGGGACATGACCTGTAAAGAAGAGTTTCGCAGAACACTGAACCCTGTAGCTCGAGTCTCTATCTCTTGAAACATCCAGGGTTCTTTCCAAATTAAAATTACAATCTCTAATACATTTTAATATATTACTTACAAATACCTCTAAACTAATTAATAATCGCATTCTCATTGCATCAAAATAGAGTTAGCTAATAGCTTTCAAAACATTTTGAAAGTAATCGGGATTGATTCCACAAATCTTATGGATGTTGTATACCCTTTTTTAACTCGGTTATCTCGGAAATAGTGCAGGACAAAAAATATTAACTAGGGAATAGAACATTCGGAGCAAAGACCAATTGAGGTAACTGAAAGGTCACAAGAAGGTACCCGAAAAGTTGGAAAATGGTAGTCTGTTGCTAGAACGTACAGAATCCTTTATTTCGGTCAACAATAAACATAGATTCATAGTACGTCTACATATAACATTGCTTTCCAGCAAATGATTTCGCGAAAAGCGTTCAACTCTTGTCCTTCCTGGTAATTAGTAACCTAATGCGGATGAGGTAGAGGTTATAATAGCTTGTTAGGTTGCGGTGTGGCTATTGTTACTGGAATAATGCATTGCCGGTAGTAGTTTACGAGGTCTTTCACCGGGCACACTAAATAGGTCAGTTAGATTAGCGACGCGCCCCCAGGACGAAGTTGCAACGTTTTAATTTTTAACTGTTTCCATTTGTTACACCGCAGTTAAACAGACATGAATACTTTTACAAATGTTTGTGTTGAAAATTTTAGCACTGCAGCTGTCTTGGCTTTTGTCTACGAATCAACGAATCAAATGCGTTGAGCTCCCTGATCAGTGCATCAATGTGGAGAGACAAATATTGTTGAGTTTGTTTGTAGTACCGATCGTGTATCGTTGAATGATTGTCACATACCAAACGATGGTTTTAAAATGGTATTGAAGACAAATAGGTACAGACGTAACTATTTTGCTCACTAGCAGGTTATACAATTTTGTAATTTATGTCAACTTTTAAAAGGTAGAGATTATTTTTGTCGTAATTAGTTGAGGTTTTCATTAAAATCAATGGTTTTGCTAAACAAATAAGCAACTCACAATCACAGGGTCCATAATGTGCTCTAAATACTGAGTAGGTAGCTAAATTTCTTATCGTGTTTTAAAGCTTCTACACTGTTATGGCTTGTATGTCCCAGTTTTGTAGTAAGTTGAAAGTTATGATTATTTCCTAGTACCTACTGAGTCCTTATAGCTTTATTAGTAACTTTTGATAAGAAAATCTCAAAACAATTTGGTATTCCAGATTATTTGTGATAATAACGCGGGTGTAAAATGAATGACTGTCGACGACTTCGTCATGGTTACTGAAAGAATTATGCTATCTCTTTGCATGCATGCAGTAAGAACTCCACTCCCTCCCTCTACCAGGTGAAATGGCAGGAGTGGCCTTGCGGGACCTGGATTTAGCTCGTATCCATAGTACTAAGTAGCAAATAAAGTTGGTATTCAAAGCCCTGAACGGGTATGGCCCCAAAACCTTTTGGACCTGGAAGATGATCTGGAACATGCAGTAGGGATATAGTATTGCGACGCAAATGTTACTATGCGGATTTTGTCTTCTTTGATTTACTCATGTTACAAATCTTTTAACAAATATGTACGGTTTTCGTATATAATAATAATAATAATCAAGAGCCAGAATTTCGCAGTTTTTCGAGCACCATGGGAGCAGCACAAGGTTTTCAGGGTTGCAATTTTCGGTATAAAATTCTCTCAGGGGACTTAACAACAGATATAAAAATCGTAGATACATGTGCGTTTGCGATGTTTGCCTTTTTGTGTTGATAATAACTGGGGTATTAGAGCTTATCGAGAACTTAGACTTTATGGCTTGTTCCGCCACTCCTTGATAAGTTCTATCATCTCAATGCGATAGATTCATTTGACAGAGAGACCAGACTCATAATGAGACTGTTTGTTGTTACAAACCCTGTTGGGTCTGGTTTCTTATTTTGGCCAATTAGTGGTCATAGAGCCAAGTAAACTAAAATAATTTTAGTTCTAACCTGACAACTTTAATAACGTGCTTACTAGTCATATGTTAACTGATCGCTCCATACTCGTATAGTTATACAGATAGAGTTCAGGCCTCCAGACTAGGCCCGCCCTAATTTCAGGAGGTCACCGACCGCACATGAACTCTACGCCGTTCAATATCCGAGACTATGACATGACACTTTTTGCTCCTTTTTCGGAACCATTGATCTCGGCTGGAAAACGTTACGCGATTCTATTTTTCCGTTTTGTTCCCGCCCCCGTGGTATTGTTTCCAATTTATTGCAAACTTTATTTGTTGTGTCCAGCAGTACGAAAGCGGAATAAGACTTATCCCGCGGTAACTGGTTCAGCTACACATCTTATACAGGGTGGCCCAAAAGTCGTGGATCAAACGAAACAGGAAGATAAAGGAGTTAATTTCCAACAAAAAATCTTTCTACAACATGGCCATAAATTAATTGCACGAAAAGTTTTTTTTTTTTTTCTTTTTTTCAATGATACTACTGATTTTTTTTACAATTTAATCAATAAAAAAGTAAATTGATTAAAACCAATAAAGCAAAAGGTGCTGTATTATGACTCAATAACGTATCAATACTACAAGAATTGTATTGTAGGTCTTGGTACCAAATTTAACGAGCAATTAAAAAAAAAAACCGTAATGTTTGAAGCGTTACAAAATATTACTTCTCACTTTAAGAGCACCCTGTGAAAAAAAATGTATCACGGAAAAGTGACCCTGTATTAAAAAAACTTGCTGATTTAATGCTGATTCAAATAAGGTACAACACTTTACTGTTTGACCTTTAGTTTTGGTTTTATGGTCGTTTTGTCATATTAAGGTGCAAATTTATAAAATGGTAAATTTTAAGGAAAATTTAGATTTTTGCTCCTTTGGCTTTTGCGACGGCAATGCTCGGGCTGCTGCCAGAGAATATCGACAACGCTACCCTGACCGAGACCGTTTCCCGGACTACAGGGTCTTTATGCGCGTGCATGGAGGGAACCTTACCCGGTGAGCATGCTGCGAGAACAGGTAGACCAGTGGTACGATTTGACAATGAAGAGCAAATACTGAGTCAGCTAAGATGCGACCCTGGTATTAGCCAACGCCTAATATCACGAAAAATACCGTACACAATAATACGTGTGCGCAGAAAGTGAGACACTACTAAACGAAACGAAACAAAACAAAGAAAGATACTCACGCGCTTCCCCCGGCTACGGCTCCGCTCCGCTCGGCATTACCTAAACTAATACGGGTGCCCTGACCTTTAAAGGCAAAGGATTAAATGGTTAGTGTGAAAGAGAGGCACAATTTCTATGTATCGGCTCCATTTTATTTTCACAGAGTTGTGATGGACCTTTTTTTCCCTAGAAAAGGTAAATCGTTACGTGAACTAAGACACGTTTTTGACAAAGGATTAAATGGTTAGTGTGAAAGAGTGTCTGTCCATTTCATAAATCCTAAGTGTGACAAAAACAGAAAAAAGGAGCATAAATCTAAATTTTCCTTTAAATTTACCATTTTATAAATTTGCACCTTAATATGACAAAACGGCTATAAAACCAAAACTAAAGGTCAAACAGTAAAATGTTGTACCTAATTTGAATCAACATTAAATCAGCAAGTTTTTTTAATACAGGGTCACTTTTCCGTGATACATTTTTTTTTTCACAGGGTGCTCTTAAAGTGAGAAGTCATATTTTGTAACGCTTCAAAATTTACGGTTTTTTTTAATTGCTCGTTAAATTTGGTACCAAGACCTGCAATACAATTCTTGTTGTATTGATACGTTATTCAGTCATAATACAACCCCTTTTGTTTTATTGGTTTTAATCAATTTACTTTTTTATTAATTAAATTGTAAAAAAAATCGGTAGTATCATTGAAAAAAAGAAAAAAAACATAACTTTTCGTGCAATGAATTTATGGCCATGCTGTAGAAAGATTTTTTGTTGGAAATTAACTCCTTTATCTCCCTGTTTCGTTTGATCCATGACTTTTGGGCCACCCTGTATACCAATACTTCGCCATTGTTCGGTCGTTCGAGCAGTGTGCTTCTGCTTCTTCTTCTTCTTCTTTAACGACTCCATTAAAGTGTCAAAGTTTACTCGGTTTAAGTCTTATTCCGATTTCATACTGCTGGCACTTAGAGTTTAAGTGATACAGAAATTTCAGTTATGTCGGTCGAGAAGCTGTAATTGTGAGAATTCTCTTATGAATGGTCTGCCCTCTTAGATTCGCCAATAGCACTCGCAGGCGACGCGACGCTATGAAAATGTATACTATTTGGCATTTGAGGACGAAAAGTCACGTGAATTTTCGATCACTTGACTTTGCAGCTCGTCAAGTCGTCATACAGCCATGACATGAATAACTAAGTCCAACAAGACGACAACTTCATACTAAAGCTTATTGTCGGTCTATACAGCTAATTTCAGGCTCTTGCTTGGATAGGAAACATTTAAATATTAAATATTTGCTTTTACATTCACCAAATGAAGATGTATTGGCTATCATCTCATCATTACTGACCGCATTTTATGACCATAACATCGGTTCTTAATTCAGGGGCGAAGACATTCATAAAACTGTTGCCAGTATGTGGTTGAGATATTTTAGTTTAATTTCCTGTAAGCCCTTTCCCCTATCCGATTGGGATCAGTAGCAGTTAGTGGTCAAGACTGCGCCACGCCTCGGGTAAATGTCCTCGCCTGAAATTAGGTCACAGAAAGCGCTCACCGCCGTTATTACTTGGCCTTTATATACTCTTACGCGAATAGTCCATAAACTAAGTTCAATTCAATCTTCATTCTGTATTTCCCCCCGTTTCTGCTTCTTTTCAGTTGTTACACTTAAACTATAGGTATATTATACCGGTTATTCAAAATTCGCATTTCAAATCGGCAAGGGGTTAACAACGAAATGGCATAACCCGTTAACATTGAATGGCGTTTAATTAGGAATTGTGATTGAAATTATTTGATATATGTATGTATGTATGTATATTGGGTTCTTATATGTACCTATGCGTAATAATAATATCTATGTATTATAGGTACTAGAATAGTTTTATTGTACGCGCAATTCTTCCCCTTACCTATCTTCTCCGTCTCCTACCCAACATGGTTTGCTGGAAGAAATCTCTTATTAGAGATAAGCTCGCCTTTGTACATATTTTTTCTATGTTAAGCTATTTTTACTGTCATGTGAGTACAATAAAGAAATTACGACAATTACGATATCCGCATATTTGGCTAACGGTCACCAATCTTTGGTGAAATGACCGCTTCTAAGGTTTCAGGGAAGGAGTACCCTATCCGTTCCAGGTCCAGGACATGCATAACCTTTAACTGCTTCGGTAAAGCGAGTGTGTTCAATGTTTAGCAGCTGCCACGGTTGGTGAGCAGTGCACACTTAACCTCGTTTGTTAGTTAACTGCATTATAGTCCGGCCGAGTGTCGTGGGCCCGTTGGTTCGTTCATCACTGTTAGATACCAGCGTCTCTTCGATTGGCAGGGTTGTCGCGGTACATAGTATGTATGGTCGGCTGCTGCGCGGGCGCCTGGGTAAAAGGGAAAGTGTTGGGTCGCTTCCTGCTTGCACGCGGAAGTGTTTGATGCATTTCGCTACGAACCGTGTGAGTCTGCTTTGTTTTGTTGCAGTTTGTAAGCACCGGTGATGTCATGATACCGTCTATTAACGAGTATACCTAGTAGGACTAATCTAAACTATTACACGTTGGATATCGCTGTCATCTTATTTATGCTTCCTGTTCGTCCTTTGATCTGCTTTTGGAAGTATAATGGAATATATCCGTATTAATTCAAGGCCATGGCGTATTTCACGAATGTTTGTTATATTTTTTTTGATCTAACATTATGATATGACATGCATCTGTATCGGGTAGAAATTATCTGACTTAGGAGTATGCCTCTGTTACTACGTGCCTACTATACATCATGCAAAAATATGCATACGTGGTGGAGTATGGCTCAATCTTACTCGTGTCCGGGTAAAGGCCTGTGCCCCTCGGTGGGGACATTCATGGGCTAGATTTACTTTATTTTATTAGTAGGTATAACCTACATACCTGTTTATTTATATGTATTGTTTTGAACTGTACCGAAGGAGAGTAAAAGCAATAATGTAGGAAGACACTCATCGTTAATGTCAATGTTACGGCAAACTTGATTAATGCGCTAATTATTAATATTTTCCGGTAATTATTAATAATTACCTCATCATTTAGTATATGATAAAATCTTAGAAATTATTGATAATAATTCCCTACTATCACCAGTAAAAGTAATAAAATCAAGCATTTTCATTATTTCTGCTAACCGTGAGCTGCACGAAACAAATGGATATTAACCGTGTTATTACAAAAAATAGTAAACGCAGTTTTAACCTCAAAACAAACGTCAAATCCCATACAATTTCGTTTTTAAACAGGCGTTGAACGGGAGTTTATTTTTTTGTAATGACACCCTTATGGTTTTATTAAATTAATTTAATCGAGAATCTCATAAGATTGTCATTTGTATCGTGATTCGTAACTTCTTTATTGTACTCACAAGCCATACAGATAGTTTAACATAGAAAAAAGATGCACAAAGGCGAGCTTATCTCTAATAAGAGAATTCTTCCAACAAACCATGTTACGTAGGAGACGGAGATGATAGGAGTAAGGGCACAGATTAATAAAAGGGGAAGAACTTGTCTCATTAGCTTTTTGTATGGAAGTTGGAAGAAGTGAACTTAATAGCAACAAATGTACTAATTAATATATTTAGTTACAAGTTTATACTTACGAAATAAGAAACAGACTATCTCCCCGACCTATTACAATTATAATTGGACGCAGTTTTAGGTTTATTTTTAGGGTTCCACTCCTTAAAAGAAAAAAAAGAAACCCTTATAGGATCACTTTATTGTCCGTCCGTTTGTCTGCGTGTCAAGCAAGACGTTTATATCAAGAACGCGTGGACGTATCAAGCTGAAATTTGTATCAATTTTTAAAAGGTCTGTGGTCGAATATAGCTGTGAAAAAATCAACGCTACGACCTTTATGCTGTAAAATTGTTGAATTTTCATAGTAATCGCAATGGACCCAAAACCTATAGGGTACTTCCCGTAGGCCTATAATCATGAAATTTGGTACAATGGTCTTTACAGCACAAGTAAAGGGAAAAATCTGAAAATTGCAAATTTCTGTCTTTTTACAAAAATATTTAATTTGGTTTACATGGATGACATCATACTTTAGTTTTTTTATGTGTAAACCTAATTACACATGTTACGCTCTCCAAGTGTGATCGGAACCCTTGGTGCGCGAGTCCTACTCGCACTAGACCGTTTATTTCCTATGAAAATATTCAAAATAGAATACTGTTTTTCTCTGGACTCCCGGGATACATATGGGCTTTGGATTTTACAGATGATCTGAGGAACAAAATGCACTATGTGAGCATTCTAGGCAGCACTTGGTCCAATTCTTGGCATGCGTTGGAGAGCAGTCCAGAACTTTATTCTGTGCATGTCCTATATATTATTGTTTATTATTGATTCTAATCCGTTTTGTGGATATAATTAAATAAATAAATGTCAAGTTTCATGAAACTCTGGGTAAGTCATATCACTCTTTACAGAGTGGTCCGTTCGCTTTTGGTGACCCGCTACAGAATTCGTCGTCAATTCGTTGATTTTTTCACAGCTTTATGCGACTACAGACTTTAACAATTGATATAAATTTCAGCTTGATACGTTCACGCGTTCTTGATATTATAAAGGTTGTGACACACGGACAGACAGACGGACGGACGGACAACAAAGTGATCCTATAAGGGTTCCCTTTTTTCCTTTTAACGATCGGAATCCTAAAAGCTAATTAAAATTGTGTGTTTGAAAATGGATCTGTGGCCACTGAGCTAGAGCTGTCGGATTTTAGGTTGTCTCTTTAATGGCTTTAGTTTATTGGCTTACCCCTCCAAAATCACCCCCAATTATCTTCGAACGAACGAACGAATAATACTTTACTTTACTTTACTTTTTACTTTAACGAATCACTCATATAATTGTGATAGAAGTTCACGTACAAGTAAGTTCGTTTGATCATCAATTATATGCCTACACAATTTTTGCTATCTTCATGCGTAACTATAATTGATTCATCAGCGCGGGAAACGTTTTTCCCGTCGTCGTCCCGCCTCTTTATCGTATGCGCAGATGACATCGCGTCTCTAATGCGAGGCAGTCGTAACGCGACGCGAGCGTGCCTTCCGCATGCACCAACTTTCTCCGCGCAAGCACTGATGCACTTGCGCTGATCTAGACAATCTAGGCTGGTAGATGCGACGTAATCCCTAAGCCTAATTAGGTAGTAAATGTTTCGCAACAGAAATAGTGCAGTGACATGTTTTTGAAAAAGAGTTATGGGCTTGGCTTTTCAAACAGGGTAGCAAAGGCACAGGAAACTACCGGCACAGAGAGACAAACATCCAATTGACTGCGCCTGCGGGGGAATGCGGCTCGCCAAGCCTTAGTTGTATTCAACGTATGCAACCTATGTACGATGACGGGTTGCAAGACAGTTTCACAGCGGCTACGGCTGACCATTCACAGCTATCTTACCTCGTCCCCCGCCGCCCGTAAATTGGTGAGTTGTGTTTCAAAGGAAAATGTATCTATGCGCTCTCCACTGGATAAGTGCTCCCTGTACCGGCACAAACTATGGTGATGATGTGGTCCGACCGATTTCGGTCAAGGCGACCGCTTCAACTTATCGTCTGTAGACGCCACTCGTGGGCTCGCATGTGGCATGTAGCCAATCTTCCTAGCAAAGATCCTCGCACCCCATTATTATAATTGTAAATGATTTCCGCAGGTGTTCGGGCTTTTAATTCGTCGCGTTTGGCGTCATTCTCAGCGCGCCGGAGATTTTCGAAATCGCCGACTTATATAACAAACTAAACAAACACAAACTATTGTGCCGCAGTTAAGCTAATCTAGCAGTTCTAGTTCTAGAAGTTCAGCAGTTCTAGCAGTTTTAATAAAAAAAATGGCCTGATTAGATTTACAGATGATTGCAAAAAGCGCTCCTTATAAACAAAATGCTAAATTAAGATATCTTGTGAATACTTATCAACACAAGCGGATAGTCTGCAGTGTATGCTGACATAAGACTAAATGCTGTACACGACTAATCTAACAAAGACATTATCCTGCCTGAGAACGGGTTAATGAGTGGTCTATTTTACTTACTTTATAAGCTGGTACGTCTGTGGTAGCGGCCTGTGAGCTTTTCTCGCCTTTACCTCGTTTTCCCACACCTTTTCTCCGCCAAATGAGTCTAGATGTACGAGTATGTCCTAATCACTTTCTCTGCTCAAGCGCACGCACTGTATTTAGCCAGAAGCCCACACCATGTATGAGATATTCGCTGATGTTTTTATTTTCGGCTTTGTTACATTTTTCTACGAAATAACAAAGATATACGTTGTGCAACCTATACTGAATTTTACTTACGTTCTACAAAGAAACATTAGCATGACGACGCATTTTCTGTCAACAATCCGAAAATATCGTGCATTAACGGATAATGAAGATCATGAAAGACTCATCAATATAAGCAACTCCCTTCTCAGATCAGAGGACACTTAGAGGACACCCGAGAGGGCGACGCTTAAAGGTCCTTCGAGGACACGAAAGCTGGAGCTTATCTTTGTGCTTTTGTTTTCCCCTACATCAGAATGCATTGCGTATAGCGACGCCAAGTAGACGAATTATACTGCACCGAGCTATGCATTTTTGATGATAACTTCTTGTTTCTCTATAGGTAGCACCATATAAGGCTCGTGTTAAAGAGAAGATAGTAGCACATTATGCAATGATTGTAGGAGAAAATGTTCTTTGTTGTTATGTAAGCAAAAAGGCTGCTGCGCTTATACTCAGCTTTCCTAGGTACTTGCTTTGTAAATTGTAATTTGTATTTCCTGCGGCCATGGTCATCATCATCATCATCAGCTTATCAGGGAACCCACTGTTGAGTATAGGCCTCCTCATATATCCGGCTATGGTACCTCTAATCAATTAGGTGCGAATCCGAAATGGAAAAGATAACATCAATGATTGCTTCCACCGAAAGTTTCATTTAATTTTTAACTAAGTTTTGACAATTTGAAAAGAATTGACTGCATTGGCTGCAATCGTCAGACTAAAAATTATAATTGTTTGTTGTGTCAATTTTCTGAAGTTCCGTTAAATTGCCTGAAAATAAGATATTGAATTGAATTGAATTGGTTACAGATTGTGCTTCCGTTAACATCTGTCTTAAAATATTTGACTCACTGATTCTGTGATGTTGTGACTCCTATGATATTGTGATCAAGCATTTCCGGCTACCTACCCGTTTTGGGATACCACCGTCAGTGTAAACGAGTACCTAAATATGTATTGTCTTATTGTCAGTCAGAACTGAAGCGTTGAATACAAATGTTGAACTTTGAATGGGCGATGGTCATAGATCGATCGTGTGCAGACTGCACGGGCGATTTAACAAGTCACCTCTCGTTGGAATGTAATAACATTAGAGTGGCGTAGTGACGTCATGAATCGAGGTGCTAAGCAAAGTCGCCTGAGTAGGTAGTAGGTGGCGCGTGCGCAGCTACGTAGACAGGCGCGAGACGATGACGTCACGGGAGCGCCGCCCGCCGCCCCGGGTCAACGCCTGACCGACCAGCCAGGTGTGTTCGTGGGCCCGAGAATCTTTCGAGTCACATACGGCGTCGAATATTGCGTTGCGAAAACAAATTCGTAAGAACAATTTTATACATACGTATGTTATGATAATAATTATGACATACCTATATCCGGGGTTACGTAGGAAATATTAATAAATTAATGCGAACCAGTCAATTAGGTAGGTTTATCACTTATCATTATCAATTTATCAGTCAGCAGAGGTGGTGGCTAACGTTGCGCTTGCGTGCAACTGCAGTTCGTAGTAAAGCATAGAGCATCGCGTGCAGAATTTCAACACCATCCTTCTACTATTAAGACTTCCTGTGCAGTTTAGTGTGTCACTGTAAACAGAGAAGAAAATAAAGAAAGATATACATTTAACTGCCGTACAGCCGTAAGAACTAATAGAATTATACGTTCGGAAAAATATTGGAACTAAAAAAAATGCTGTGAAAAACGAGCGATTCATTTCTAATTTTTCATCATATTTTCCCATGAAGTAGGGTAAGTCTAAAATATGTGTTCCAAATTCAAAGACAAAGGCCCGGGAATAGACAATGCCATCTTCGTTCTGTCGTCGCGTCGATCATTCATCGAATTTGAATATGGAAAACGCGACTACCGTTGGAGTGAGCAGACTCGCGGGAGGGGGACGGCGCTATTTCCGTGAGCTCCGCACAGCTGTGCTAAGGACGGTCGTTGGCCCCGCAACTGGCCGCGAGTGAACTCCGAAATATCGTACGCTCTTTATTTATGTTTGTGTTCCGTTGACGCGCTGCGTATGTATGAGAGTGCATGATTCGGATCGGACATACGATTATATTAATCGGTTCTTTACCGATTCTGTGCGTGTGATTGATGCTGTTTAAACTGATGTGCGTCGGGATCGGTGTTGTACTAATACGGGTGTGTTTGAGGTATGTTTTAGTTTTAATGTTTGTCTTTGCTTGTAAATTTACATTTTACGTTTATGTTTGACAGACAATGGCAAAATACATTGTTTATATAACTAGCGTCAGACAGATGTGCATGTTCTGTTAAATTATTGATGTACAATAGGTTTAAATTAACTTTATGTCAGGCCTTGTATTCTCTAATAATTGGCTTTAGAAAATACAAATAGTAATACTGGCAGGAAAGTTACTTTAAAGTTCTCTGATCTGATCATCCTGCGAGAGTCAAGCATCACTTTCCTAATTACCTACCTACCTAACCTACCTTATACATCTCATGTCAGCTCAGAAGCAGCTATCAAAGGTATCCCTTATCTTTGCATTTAAGTTGCTTGTACTATTTTTTTATTATTTTAGTTTTTATTCGCATAATGAATTTGCTTTGATTATAAGTGAATTTGTCTTAACTTTAATGGCATAATAGTACTTTCTCATAACAATACTTTGGCATACTGTTTTGGTTGGCATAACATGATTTTGGTATATTTTCAGTTAGACTACCTACTTTTGTTTCGCACAATAGTTATTTGGCATAGGTATTATGTTTATGGCTAATAATTATTTTATACTATTTATCAGAAGGCCTAAATTTAAATCAAAATTGATGTCTTCTGGTTTAGTAATTTTAACAATATTTTTTCTTTGTCTTTATATTATTTGTTTTAAATTTGTATCGCTTGGAAGAAGAGCTATTATACTATTGGTTCTGTTGCAGTTTCACAATCTGATATAAGCAGGGCCCTAATGCTGCTCTGAGAATTTCACTTATATTTCATTACTATTTCATTACTATTCCATTGCAAACACCCAATCAAGGAGGATAATAATTTAGGAGAATACCAAATGACGCCATTTTGGGTGTTTGCAATGGAATAGTAATGAAATAGTAATGAAATTCTCAGAGCAGCATTAGGCCCCAGGATATTTTCATACTATTTTTTAAATTTAATATATGTACAATATACATACATCTTAACTTAACTTACTACTAAAAACATAAATGAAATAAAAGATATCCTTGAGGTCTCCGCCGCCGTCGTGTGACAGGGTGCCCAACATGCTGGCACCAATACCTCGCTGTATCGTTACGCCACTGAGCGAGGTAGGTGCCAGCTCTAGAATCACCCGACGACGCTTCGACGAGTCTCTTTGCAACCTCCTAGATTCGGCAAGCGTCGGTCCCCCACGGCCCGAGGGACACTACGCCAAACGGCACAAAAATGTAGCCCTCCCCAAGGGCGGCATATTTACGCCGTTTCAGACTCTCCGCATAGTCCGCCGCGGCACCGGCCCCGGAAGAGGTCGCTGGTAAATGGGATGGTGCTAGTGTGTCAACACATGTTGCATCCCATACCAGCGACTTCCCATGCTGCCACGAATGTTATATGTTTATGCCTTTGTAATTTATGCGTAATCATTTATGCTAAATGATTATTAGTGTTAACAATATTTCGGCCAATGGATTTATGCCAAACAATATTATGACAGAAAAAATTATGCAATCCGACCCCAAACCGCCATCAAAATATCAAACTCATCCACCATCGTCGTTGTTAACCGTTAAAATAACTACGAATGTTAACTCATCAATGGAAATGGCCAGAACTGCAAGAACAGTATTGCTCCACAGATTACTCAATAGTACTTATGTCAATAAGAGGTAGAGCCATGACATGAGTAACTACAATTATAATCTCTTAAAGATATAGAACGTACTCGCCTTTGTTTGCCACGCTGTACCCAAACAATTAGAATAATATTTGCTTGTTCGTCGTCAACTTAAATTCCTATTGATTCCCTTACCGCAAACCTCTAGGTATTCCCGTTGAGTGGTCATAACTATCATGTACTATACTCGGTCGAGCTAAATGCGCGCCCCGTCGCAAAGTAACTTCATCGACACCAGGCGCAAACTGAAATCGGCCGGGGTATAGGTATTCGCATCATGTCAACAGTGGCGGTTGATTGGTCGCTTATCGGTGCGCGGCGCGGTTAGAGATGTCCACGAGAAGTCATTGTCACGTCGCGTACTGTGAACACACTCAGCGATTGTGCGCCCAGTGTTTATGAACCTTATCAATAACATTAGCCGGGGCGAGCATGTATTGAAGGATAGTAGCTATGATCGGGCGAGCGATTGTTTTGCTCTTTCGCGTGGCACTGGCAGCTATCAGTACAGGCAGAGAGGTACAAAGGTTTGGCCGCTATAGTGATAGATCGTATTTAGGTAGAAAATGTGACCTATCCATACAGTACTAGGCCATTGTTTTGTCTCTGCCTCCCCGTATGCGTTACGCTATGTTTATTTATGTATTATTTTATTCCGGACTAATATTAGCATGACATTAGGTACCCACAAATACGCTCCTGGGTGGCGAGTCACGTACGGGTATGGATTGGCAGTGTCTATAGCGAGAGCGCGAAATTGTCTTGTTTGTAGCACGCGCGGCGCGTCTCGGCAGAGCGACGACGAGTCAAAACAGGTTTTTTGCGCCCTCGCTATTAGCCACTGGCACGCGATTCCGTCCGCGACTCCCGGCCCTGCAATCTGGTATTTCTTCCGAAAAAACTGCAATCGGCCTTCGTCATTCAACACCATTTTATAGCGTGAGTTAGCTTTTGGTATCTCATCCTGCAGTGGTGACCGACCCCTCGCCGTTTCAAGTTCGGCTTGGCGACAATGAACTTGAACGCTTCTGACTCACGCTGCATGCCTGCTCGCTCATACCACCACTGGCTTGTTACGAAACCATAAACATTGGTCCGTCTTGACACGTCTGCAATCTGATTTATTGCAAATGATGCGCTGTTGAGTTCATTCTCGCAGTTTCGCTGATTTCTTCTGGTCAAAATGCCCATTTATTACTCCATGCCTGAGGGGAATGGGGTAGCCCCCTGTCACAAAAAATGGAATATTGAATAAACTTTTTGTTGTTACATTATTTCTTAGCGTTGCGCGATATTAGCGAAAATCATGTTATGTGTAGAGTTCTCTCAGTAGACTAGAAACCTCAAAATTGCAACAAAAAACTTAACAATATGTACCTGCTATAAACATTACTTAGGTACTGTTAGCTAAGTTACTAGTGGAATTAGGAATATTATGATCATGACGTTGTATCTCGTGCTGAGGTCTTATTAAAAATTCCTTGCGCCAGCTAAGTGGCCGGGCGTTTGTCACGTCGTCGCCTCATAGATTCAATCAAGTGTCCAACATAGGTACATACAACTTACATTACAACTACAAGATTTATATATGGTGCCTACCCAGGGAATTTGATTATATTTTAACACCCTTTTATTAGGTCGTCAACTAATAACTAAATAACATCGTGCGACAAATCTAGGAATGGAAACGCCCACTTCTCGTAATTCCATCACTACGAAACTTGATGTCTATATGTGATTCAGATAACTGTTTAGTAATATAGTACCATCGACCTGGTCTCATGATGGAGCTCGAAGGTGGGAGAGGAAGAGGATCCCTATGATGCTTACGTGTAAACATATCGAGTTTGGGCTCCATTGAATAGTTGTGACAATTACCATTCATATCTTCTAGTGAGATACTCATCATAATCACCTGATGATGGAGCTGGACGTTGGTAGTCGGAACCCTTGGATGTTTACTAACCCATCGACTTTGGGCTCATTTTACTCGTCTTACTCTGAGTTTCATGAATCAATTTTTTTATTTCAGCAAACTTATCAACTGAAACAAATGACAATCCTATGAGATTCTCGCGATTAAATTATTTAAGTGACAACTGAAATTTCAAAATAGTTTCGTGGAATTCGGGGTTAATACGACATCTTTAGATCAAAATGGTGTTTTTAGTTTCTAAACTAGGTACTACAATTATTTTAATTTCGGTATATCTTCAGTACAATATCCATTTAACTGTGCCTGTGCCTCTACTACTAAACATAGTGCCAATGTTTTGTTGTTTTCTTATTTTTACCTTACCCTATTTTCTTTTTATTGATCGCCCTGGCCATGGCACTGGAAACTGCACTAAAAATATCTGTAAATCATTCATTCTTTGGCGGCATTTGACGGGATTGACATGTTTACATAAATATTTCTCAATTAGTAATGCGACCTTAGGGGTAGGGATATAAATCAGCTATTATATCCCTTGTTTTACTTGATTTTATAGGACGTCGTTGTAGAGAAATTTTAGAGTTATGATATTTGGTTAGTAAAAATATCATACAGCTACTAAAATAAGCTGCCCCACATAGTAACGCAACTTTGATCATTTCACGAGGTAATTATAGTTCGACTTACCAGACAACATCAAATTATATTAATTCGCATTAAACACCCGCAGTTGAATATTCAAGTGTCAAAACTTGAATATTCAAATGACACTGCTAATAAGTGTTATAAAATGATATGTTAATGAGTAATATGTATTTTTAATTATTTGTATTTTGTTAGCGTGTTTGAGTACATTGTCAATGTCAGGCCAAAAGTTCAAAGAAACGCTTTGAAGTTATAAACAAGTAGGTACATCAGCTTCATCCAGCTGAAGGAAAGTAATATTTATTTATAAATTGTAATTTTAGCGTAACATTTCTTTTAAATTCGTATTGTTTTGCAAGAGAAACCATTTAAACGTTACTTACCTCTTACCTTGATGAAATTGTTTTTGTTTTTCTTTCCGAAAATAGCTAAATTACGTAGGTTCACATAATTTATTTTCGTGTAATAAAACATTTCATACCTAACGTACATAATATGATGATCTTATGATGATGATATTATATTATTATTAACCAAGAGATGTTATTGATTCTAAAGATTTAGAAAAAATGCTTCAGTACCTTGTTGAAATATTTTTAAAACAACATCATATCCTCCACGTCTCGTTTCCTATACGGGATGGCAGACGCACAGTATTGTACAGATTGTACTCCTGCTTTTCACTCTATCTTACTCTACTTTTCACTCTATCTTACTCCCACAAGTGAGATAGAGTGAAAAGTAGCACGGGACAGACAGGAACATATGCCTGTGTCAGGATCGCATTCTCTCAACGGCCAGAATATAGTTATAAGAACTGTCAAAATGCTACCAGAAATATATATGATATAAAATTACCCCAAAGCAGCAGAGTCGGTATCGTTGTAACTGAAACCGAATAGACTTGACTGAAACCGAAGATGTCCGAAGGTTGCCGAAGACATGACAGCTTTCCGTGGAACGCGGAAAACACGCGCACATGTTGAAAACACTATGGGCATTGACCCCGACCGCGTGGGCCTGAATCTACACAGCTGTTGCTGAATCTAGCGCGATGCGTCGAGCGAGATGTGCTGGGGTATTTATGTGCCGACGCCAGCGCCGCCGCAATCGCTCCTTGATACACGATAATGCAGTACTATTAGATACCAGGAAGAGCACGCCTGCTATTACGAACCGCTTGACCAAAACCTATAATAGCCTGAAGATTTATTTCAGCCTCGCAACGGATGCGCGATGCGCGCACGATCTTATCGTTAATTTGTACCGAGGAAAAGCAGGGACTTCGTTTGCATTTTATCTGTTTGAAATCGTGTCTGGGAAAAGATTTATTGACCAAATTTAAAGCCAATTAAACTTTACGCGGCTTTGCGAAACGTTTGACGACTTGGACGCTCGCATCGTGTCTCTTGACGTATATATTTTCCTCGAACGTGGATGACTAAAAGAAAGGTAATTTTAAATCTTTCAGCCGCAAGTAAAAATGTGCATCCGGACCGGACGGAGTGAGTAAGCTAAGTGCGGATGAAAACTTTGTTGACTATCCCCATTAATCCCTAATCAGATCGGAAAACGTTTCATAAAATGTAATAAAAATGTAAATAAACACACAAACAAAAAATAAAACTTTTTGGATGCAGTTAAAGCGCTTTATTGTTTCAACTATGATTTTAATATGCATCTTTTTATAAGTTTATGTCACTCGTCAAAAGGTGTTTTCATCAGTTTTAATCCTATTACTCATCAGCTCAACATCAAAATAACTTTTACAGGAAAAATCAACCCTATTCATGCATTTCGTATACAAAATATTCAGACATGAGGTCACCTTGTTCATTTCTTCTCATCTCACATGACATCTTCTTTCGTTTTTCGAAACGTTTACTTCCGTTTCTGTTGCGCCCGGTTGCGCCTTATTCACTTTGAATTAGGAATGATTTATGTTGCACTTGCATTCCATTTGTGTCAAATGAGTTCATTTAAAGCAGTCACAAATCGCAATTGAAAATATTTTGTTAAAGCAGATCCTGACACATTGAAAGTGGTACTTGAAAGATATCTTGTGTTTGCTCTGACATTATTTTTCTTATGAATGGAACAAAATATTATTATTATACCTACCACGCTAACTGATGAAATGGCCGTTGGCGAATCTGAGGGACTTTTTTGTTTGTGCCGCAATGAGATTACGATTGAATAATTTATAATACTTACCCTGTTCTAAGTAATAATTTGTAGTGCCTATCTATCACGTAATCATGATTGCACGGAAAAAAAACAGTGTAATGTGCAATTTCAAATTGACTTATTTATGAAAGTGTACATTTTGGTAGGTCATGCCACTACAGCTCTACACGACACGAAACTATTTACTATGATTAAGTCATCGTTAATATTAATTAATGTTACTCATGTTTCACACTCACACCTACACATGGGCTCACATGGCAGCATAAAATAACTTTGGGTATATTTCTCTTTAAATTAATCGACCAAAATTTATTAAATAAAATGTAGAGAATAACATTACATTCCCAAACGATGATAATGTTAAAAAAAAAAACAAGAAGAAAACTTGCATATGTATTTATAACAAGAGTACACGTACAAGAGTAAGTAAACGAACACCCGGTTTAATACAGGGTTACTTTTGGACCCCCAGCCAAAAGTTACTATTATTTTAGGGACATCATTCTGAGCAACTTTCACTAAGGAACCGATTTTATCAGAGCAACTTTATTTCTCACTTCTCCATAGAAATCAGCTGACCCACTCAGGCCAATATGTACTGGGAAGGGAAAAATAAATTTGGAAAATAAAGTATTTTGTGTTTATGTATTTCTGACCAGCCACAGTCTATCCCTGAGTTGCGCGAAATGATTTTGAAAGGTCACCACGTGTTGTCACCTTACTGATTTAAGGGGGAGAATCTCATAGGATTGTTTGTTTCTGATGCACAGGATAAGCAAAAATTTCAAAGTTTCGTGCAACTCAGTGATGTTTCTAATATTAAGAATGTAGAGTCGAGAAGAATACAATAGGCTTCTTCAGCATTTGCTCGAATTATCAGCGATAAACGCAACTGTGACCAATGAAAATAGCTTCGTGATAGCAGACACACGCCGGAAAACGGAAACCACCCGCAGGTCGTTGAACCGAGCGCTGAGTCAATGTCAGAGGCTCGGGCTAAGATTCGGCAAAGAACAAGGGTGCGTACACAGTGGAGCAGGGTGGTATACCGGGGTGCACTCTCGGGGTAACGACCCGCCCGGGGTCGCCGACCGCCGCCACGCGGCACCGACCGACCGAACGATCCGACTTATCGGAGCAGGACGAAGCTACCTCTTCACACCCCTTACGATTTAACTACCCCTCCGCTCATTACGCGATACAACGCTCTGCCCTGCAACGGATAAGGTGTGATTCGGCTGGCTCTGAAGGCTGATCGGGCGTTTCGGTGTTAGCGCCGTCGCGCACACGTAGGAGCTAAGGGAAGTAGTTTTGCTCAAAATATTGATTTTCCCCGGTCGGTTTGCGCGGAGCCTCGCGTGGCGTGCGCGTGTGTGCGTGAGGTCGGCGCTTGCGTGTGTGCGTCGTGCGTCTATTTTCGGAGAAGCACGTGGTCGTAGTTGTTGCTTGTTGACGAGTTTTTTATTTTTACGGCGGCGGCAGCAGTTTAATCGTTTGATTGGGTTGCATCATTGTGTGTGAGGTTTTACGTGTCCTTCATTAGGTACAGTCGAGTTCATCAATATAATTATGAGCAGTGCGAAGGCATCAAATATGAATGTACATGGAAGCGTACATGAATATCTAAGCAGATTCATCAATAAAACATATTTATGTGAATCTGCTCAGATATTTATGTAGGTACCCTTATTTTATTTTATTTTTTATTTACCTTCCATGTACATTTATATGTGATGCATTGGCATTGCTCATATATTAATGAACTCGACTGTACCTACTAGGTAGGTACCTCTCGAAACAATACATAATTAGATAGGTACATAATATGGACTCCAGAATCAAAAGATATTGTTACAGCCCTTCGGAAGCCATTCTTGTCCTTTAACACACAGCATATCCGTTATCCAATAGCTTTCCATGCTGGATAGACTTTTTCATATTACACCTACATAAGCAGAATTTTCTTAACAATTTTCTCTGCATCTTTGCTTCCACGGGAGTCTCTGCTGGTTACCTCAAACATAAGTTTTATCCACCAGCCATATCCTCGGCATTTCCCTTAATTCAGTTTGCGTAGTCTATAAATCTCCCAGGTGGGTAGCATGTGCGAGAAATATGTAAAATATTTCTATACAAAATGCATGCATGTGAGTTTACGTTTTGGTGAACCCACACAAGGCCACTGACACACACTGACGCACTCGGCCGACAACCTTACCCTTGATTTTGCCAGCTCAAGGTCTCTACCCTCGAAACGCACCCGCTCACTCCAACACCACCACGCATAACTCTATCCCTGTCTCAAACGCGGACATTGCCGAAATTCCCCGACCTGGAGTCGGGGTCGTCGACCGAGGTTGCCATACGTACATAGGTAAATAATATCAAGACTATGTAGGTACGTATATTTACAGCACGTTTTTTTATAGGTTTAAATAACACAAGGAAAAAGGTGTGACGCTTTGATAAATATAATTAAAAATAATGCCGTGATACTAAAGGACGTGCATGATAATATGACAACCTCCATTTAAAATAAATTTATCGTTTATTTTTAAAAGTCTTTTGTAATATCCTGGTGTGGGGCCAGAAGCAATGTATGTGGCTGTATGTAAATGTTTATGTTTAATACCCGGCATCTTAGAAGTAAAATAGGTTACATTAGTGTAGATGAATTATTAAACAGGATCGACTTATTTTCTGTCAGATACCTATACCTAATCTTAGACATAATTAGGTAACTCAGAGACAAGACAACAATAAATCTTCTCAAACAAACAAATCAACTTGAACAAGGATTTATTTATTCTCACCTAAACCAAAAAGTTATATGATTCATATCAATTTTCAAAACACATTCAACCCAATCAGCGCCAAAACAAACACCCTCAACTACTTCAACGAATCAGAAACAAAAACAGAAAAAACATTTTAGCAATACAAATAGAGCGGTGGGGGTGTGCGAAGCTTCGTAGGTACCTAGTGCAGAGGGGTGTTCCGACCTACCCCTCCGGACCTACGCCAACATGCAGCGATGCACCCGACAAACTCTAGATATATCTAGATATCTAGATCTCCAGTCTACGCACACAGGCATACCACCACAAATGCAGGCGCTATGTGCAGTTCCATCAGCCGTATGTAAAACTGTGCAAGTGTGGGTGACATGGCATTGTGTGCTATGTTGATTGGGTGTTTGTTTGCACTTTATGTCGCGCTGTGTTTGTTTACATCGATCGTTACTCGATTATTGTTTTGTTGTATGTATATTTTGCGTGATTGCGATGGCTTGTTTACAAGGATTAAGATGGTTTCTGAGATGATTAAACACACAAAAACACTAACATTTAAATTTATTTAGTTTTGGAAATTGGTGAAGGATGCCCAAGGAAAGTCAGGAAACACTAATTTGAATGAAGAATTGAAATGGAGATGTTTTAAATGAGGAAGAAAAGGTGTTAGATCGATGGAAGAAATATGTTGAAAGTCTTTTTAAACGTGAGGAGACTGGACGCGTGTCTACAGGCGCAGCCTCCTCACCCCAAGTCTTCGAAGCACCAAGTAGATGCCGTACCCGCAGCTGTCGCTGAGGATACGACATTGACTGAAGTAAGTGAGTGTAGGGGTGATGATATAAGTATGAAATAAATAGTATGTGCGATGAAAATTATAAAAACAGGCAAAGCAGCAGGGTATGATAGAGTATCGTTAGAGATGCTGAGGGGAGGAGACGAAACCCGGTCTTTTTAGGTTTAATTACATAGTAGTTATTTTTTAATAAATTAATTAATTAATTAATTAGCGGTGGGTAGGTAGGTAGGTCCCACAGGTAGGTCTCAAATTGAAAATATAAAACACTCCGTAGAAAATAAACGAAAAGGCTGATTTGTTTCCTTGTTAAGCTAACTGTCAATCCTATAGAAAATAATTGAAACAAAAAGTAAACTTTAGAAAAAACTGACTTCCACAAACCCTATTTGATTAGATTGAGTTTAATACAAACTGTGACCCCTTATCCCCCCCCCCCCTCTTGGGGAATTAATTTTGTCAAATCCTACCCCACGCTACTAAGGAACCCCTGTACAAACTTCCATGGCTCTAGGTCCACCGGTTTAGGCTATGCGTTGCCTGCCCGTCAGCCACGCATTGTATTTGTACCTAGTATTGAGCAGATCTGGTGGCCATATGTGGTCTTCATCAGCAGTTCCGCATCACAATTTATGCTTACCATGTGCATTTGCACGAGTTATTATGAAAAACACAAAAATAACTATAGGTCTGCCTATAATATTTGAAGAGTTCCCTCGATTTCTCCAGGATCCCATCATCAGATCCTGACCTGGTGTCAATGGGACCAATGGGAAGGTAAACCCTTTCAAACAAAAAATAATTTTCCAAATCGGTCCATCCGTTTAGGCGCTATCGGGGTATAGACATAAAAAAAAAACATCCGGACGAATTGTAAACCTCCTCCTTTGGGAAGTCGGTTAATGAATTTAAAATGACTACGTACAAAAAAACATTTCCATATTTACATGGAATTGCATTCGATCTTTGCAGAAAATATCCTAGCTTAGAGCTTTGGCTTATGGCCTTCGTAGCTTCTTGTAACGGTTTTCGTAGCGCGTCGTAGTCGCGTAGGCGAGGCGGGGGGGCGTAGACACAGGTAATTGCTACGATTTGCCGAAGATATAAATATATAGAACCTGGCTAAAGTAGGAGTACAATTTTGTCCAAAAAAAAATTTAGATTCTACAACAAGTCCATAAAACGAGCCATTTTACCCGAGTCTTTTGGATAGTCAAGTCGAGGGTAAAATGGGTTTTATGTACTACGGTACGGTGGACTAGACATGATTCTTCCATATAGGCCGCCGGGCTGTGTCGGCGGGTCGGCGGATTTTGGTGTGTGCTGCGCTTTATGCACTCTGCTTTTCACTTCGATTGTGAGGAAAATAAACAGCAACATTGCAAAAAACAATTGCAAATTGCAACACAAAGAAAAAATAAGGACTTTCCGCCAATAAACTTTATTTTTAATGTACGTGGCAGTGGCACTTAGCATAGGTGTGTGTAGCTGTTTACCTGACAACCTTTATCGAGTCTGAGTGGCTGGATTTTACCAACGAAAGAGTATCTTCTTCTTTTTCATAGACACCAGTGACACCTAGATCATTTTAAAACTGTCATTTGTCATGCAAGATCTGAGTTAGTTATCCCCGGGATAGTTATTCTCGTATAACTTTTTTTTGGTGAAATCCAGGCAGGAAGATTTTGCTTTATATACTAGTCAGTACATAAAAAGTGATTTTATGCAGCCTATACCCAACATAAAGACAAACTTTACGAGCATGAGAAGTGAAGAAATCTTTATCTCTAGGCATATCTTCAATGAATGTTAAATGCTAATTAGCAGACAGAGTTCATCGTGCTGATTTTTTATTGAACAACTTTCACATAAAATAAGTTAACTAACGTTTTATCTCGTATTATGAAATAACTCTGTGTTATTATAAATAAATTCCCTCAATAGATAGATAATGCGAAACAATGAAGATTCAGCTTCATACAACGCCATCTAGCGGGCAGTAGCGGCGGGACGTAGTTCTATCTGAGCTCACTAGATGGCATGATGTACTTTATCGGAGGGGTGAGGTTTACAGCATAGAGTAACTTATATGTTTACAGAACGGTTTCATCCAAAAATATAGTTGCTATTCTAGGGGAAAAAAAAATCGTTATAAAAGAGATTTCCTTTGGCAGGTTCGCGCTTTAGGTCCAAAGGATGGATGATGAAGTGGAGCCACCTGGATTTGTGATGCAGGGGAAAGAGGGGGAAGGGCAAAGTTTGTATGGACAAAAAATATATAGGTACCTACTTGACCTATGATGCTGTTTGGCAAGTAGATACTTAAGTATGTAGTTTAACATCCAAATTCCAAATTCCAAATTGTTTATTGCTACATTGTGGTTCTGTGGTTGTAGAGTTCTTAAAGTAAGGAGGTCTCGACAATCCAGCTCGAAGGTTTAGTTTTTTTTTTCAAAGTTCTGCCTCCACAAAGGGCAAAAAAGGGGGCTAGCTAACTGCTGCTTTTCAAAAAAGCTTTCCAGGACTTCTTTCACAGGCCCTTTGTCTATTCGACGATACAAGTTAATATGAAACAAATGAACTAAATAACCTTTATAAATTATAAATGCGCCTATACATCTTTCAGTTCAGTTGACGCCCTCTGTGCGTAGCATAGGTCGAGAACCTGGGTGTCAAGTCTCTAAAGTTTCAAGCCATCGCCACGCCATCGATATAATACGGCTATACAATGGCTGTTAGTTGCCAGCCGTGTTAGTCCACTGTTACATTCAATAGAATATCAACAGAATATCAACAGAACATCAACAGAATATCGACAGAACATCAAAAGAATGGCTCTAGCAATGACACACAGACACAAACACACCCTCCACCACAGATTACTTTGCCACTTTCCTCTATAAATCGATCGATCGATAGGTTTGTCTTTGGTTTTCGGCAAAAGCTCCAAGGAACGTATTGAATATCAATTTTGACAGCCACTGCCATGCCACAGCCACCGTGGAGCCATTAGCACACGGGACTTCCAATTTGCCACGCCAATGCTATTGAGAAGCCGATAGCGTCGAAGGCGGCCATTTTTGTTTACCAGACTACCGATTGTGTCATTTTCTGTATTTTTGAAGCAATCGCTACACCACTGGGAGGCTGTAGCAGTACGGGACTTGAGGCCCTGAAAATGTTAGTGTTGCTTTGTTGCACATTAGAACAACCCTGGGTCCACGCGCACGGCTGTGGGATCCAAGTGTTTCCTGCGGACGTGACAACGATTCTCATCCTATTCCCATTTCGCGCGAGTCAACTCTGTCCCTGTCATGTCAAAAACAGTTTCCAAGAATCGTCTCGCACTAGCTCAAAGTTCCTCTGAAGATGACTAATTATTTTTGGGCTCCTCGCCAGCTCTCGGCTAGCCTGGAGCCAAAGTAGGTCGTCGGCCTCTTTGTGTGACCTAAAAGACAACACTGCTAAAAGGTTAAGCCGGGGTAGGTGATGACGGGTTTTGAAATACTGTGGACCTTGATTATTAAAAGAGACGCTGATATGTTAGAGGCCTCATGATAATGATGATGTTGATGATTAGCCGTTTGCATCTTACATATGATCTCATATACATGTATTCTGGCCCCACACTAGGATGTCCTGTGTCATGGTAACCAGAAACAGCGACATCACAATGTCCTGTGTCATGGTAACCAGAAACAGCGACATCACAAACATCTATGCAGTGTTAGGTTCAAAATAGATCTGAGTCACTGAAATAAAAGTAGAAGTTTATAAGGATGAAACGTTTCATACAGTGCGAGTGAAGCAACATATTCATAGTAATTTCTTAACCATACCATAAGGCACGAGGCCCACATTCCAGCACACAAATCCACCTGACGCTCCCTTCTTATCAGCAGGGACGTTGTGGCAACTCGCTGCAATTTGTCAAGATAACCCAATTCCAGTGAGAACTACGAGTATGTGCGGGGAACACACATCTTGTGAAAACTTAATGATAACAGTAGTCGCGATGTTAAATGGATATTACCGTGATCAACGTCATTTTATCCTTTTATGCAAGAAAATACGACTATGGGCGATGCAAGCCATAGGGTAACATACAAGGTGTAAATGAATTAACGCAAAATGAGAAACTGCTTTGTTAGGGACATCATTCTGAGCAACTTTCACTATGAAACGGATTTGATCAAAGCAACATTATTTTTACTTCTCCATACAAATCAGCTGACCCACTCAGGCCAAAATGTAATGCAGGCCACGCAGAAAAGGAGGATAAACTCGGGCGTCGGACAAAAGACAACCATAGTGGTTTTTCAAGGGATGTGCCATTTTAGCAAAGAAGTCAGATTGAGTAGAGTCGACATTTTGATACTTTGGGGACCTACCTAGTCTTTGTGAATATAACATTAGAGTAAAGTAGACATTTTGGTAAAATGGACATGTGGGGTGTTACTACAAAAAAAATAAACTCTCGTTCAACGCCTGTTTAAAAACGAAATTGTATGGGATTTGACGTTTGTTTTGAGGTTAAACTGCGTTTACTATTTTTTGTAATAACACGGCCAGTGTCTAAGTAACAAGAGACGTCCTCTCCCAAGCCTGACAATATTTATTTTTTTGTTTCGTCTCAGCATTGGTGAAGCAGTTCAGGTGCTGCAGACGGTATACCACATAGCTGCAATTTTTAGGCATGCATTTGCATTTTTAGGGTTCCGATCCTTATAAGGAAAAAAAGGAACTCTTATAGGATCACTTTGTTGTCCGTCTGTCACGACCCCTTTTCTCAAGAACGCGTGGAGGTATCATGTTGAAATTAATATCGATTACTCAGGTCTATGGTCCCTAGGAGCTGTGAAAAAATAAACTTCTAGGTCCACGCAATCAAAAGATACCGCAATAATGTCATACCTTTGCTGATTTTGCTAAATTTGTATGAACTCGCGTGGAACTCGCAAGGGAATCAAAACCTATAGGGTACTTCCGGTTGGCCTAGGGTCATGAAATTTGGAATGAAGGATGGTCTTATAGCACAAGTAAAGGGAAAAATCCGAAAACTGTAAATTTCTGTCTGTCTGTCTGTTTGTCTCACCGTCTGTTAAGACTTTTTCTCAGAAACGCATGGAGGTACCTATAAAGTTGAAATTAATATCGATTACTCTAGTCTGTGATCTCTTAAAGACTTATAGGTCAACGCAATCAAAAAATACCGCATATGTCTCAAAATTGCTTGATATTCGCAAGGGAATCAAAACCTAGAGGATATACTTCCCGTTGACCTAGAATCATGAAATTTGGCACGATGCAAGGTCTTATAGCACAAATAAAGGGAAAAATCTGAAAACTGCTAATTTCTGTCTTTCTAATGAAGTATTCAATTTGGTTTACATGAATGACATCACACTTTAGTTTTTTTATGTTGAAACCTAATTACACGTGTAACGCTATCCCATTGTGATCGGAACCTTTGGTGCGCGAGTTCTACTCGCACTTGGCCGGTTATTTGTAGTATACCGTCGTTCGTCGTTCGTTTTTCGTACAGAAATACTTGGAATTATCTGTAGTGTACCGTGTTACACCGGTAGTCATATAAACTTTTAGGCATTTGATAAGAACAGAACCAACTCTGATTAATTAATGACAAATCTGCATTCCAGCGGACGTCACTATTCACAAGTCTTGCCGACACAATCACTTAGGAGTAGTTCAACATTTTGTTATTACGAACAAAGCGACAAATAAATTAATAAGCGCATGTTATCGTTTTATTCGGGTCTGCTATGTGGGGTACTCCGGTTCACAGCGGGTTCTAGGACACGCTGTCGCAATGCCGCGCGCAAGTTCGGCGGACAGCGGCGGCGGCGCCGGCGCATGCCATACTTGCGACAACGTTTGGAAATATATATTCCTGGTTCACTCTCAGACGCACACCGGTGGAACAAACGAACAATAGAGAACAATAGATAGATAAGATGTGTCGACGAGAGGGTTAATCTTTTTCCAAATGCCTTTTCCAAATGTTTGACATAGCAAAGTGCCCACGTTTAGCCAGTTATCCAATACTACATTTGGCGTGGCAGCTAGGGAGCTAACCCATCGCCGCAGTTATGGATGTTGAAGGTTTTACGGCCTTGTCTCTGGGTCAGCACGATTCGAAACTGCATCTCCTGCTTGAGAGCGTTTTTTTTAAATACTTTTACACCTTGAGTCCAGCGGCCAATTGATTTTATGTAATAGTAAAGTAATATAATACGTTTCAGATATGCTTATGCAGCATAAAACTACATATAGGTAGTATAAAAATATGCGACATCTATCGTCGCCATTCTCGCGGTCGCGGGAATGCCAACCGCCCGCCCGCCACGGACCGAGTTTATCGTCACGCATATCAGCATCAACTGCGTATTATATCTCATTCACCCAATTTCCTGCTGATATGTACTGTAACCTCCTTACCGAACTCATGTGACCTACACTTAACCACCTTCTCTAACATACATTTATATAACCGCCATTGCTAGGATAAAGTACATTATTATTGTTTATGAAATCCGAGCTGTATTCTTTAGTATATTACTCTTTATTAATCTGTGGTATAGTCTTCCAACTTTCCAACGATCTTTTGGTTTATGGAGTGACGTTTGCAGGGGGGCGCCAGCTCTACGCAACTTAATGCAAATGCACGAACCTGTCATCAACACAGATATTCATTGCGTTAGTTCTACCTGTCACCGCGCGCCAAAAGTTCGTTGGATACTGTAGTGTGCTGCAAAATGGTAGATTGTACCACAAGTGCATAAAACCACGGACTATATATATATTACACTAAATAAAACGCACCATTAGGCGAGGGTGGATAGTCAAGTCGAGGGTAAAATGAGTTTTATGTACGAGTTATACGCTCTGCTTTTTACTTCGATTGTAAGGAAATTAAACAGCAATATTGCAAAAACAATTGCCAAATGCAACGTAAAGAAAAAATAAGGACTTCCTGCCTTTTTTTTATACGTGGCAGTGGCACTTAGCATAGGTGTGTGTGGCTGTTTACCTGACAACCTTTGTCAGGGTCTGAGATTTAGACGAAGATTTTACTTTATGCACGAGTGCATAAAACTTTATGCAGCCTACACCCAACATAAAGACGAACTTTACGAGCATGAGAAGTGAAAATAATATAATACTATACGTGTGTGCCAGACCACCAGCTCCATGTTTCCACTCCACTCTGTCCAACAAGACATTAGTCAATTCTAACTTTGTGAAGGAGATGCAGCCGGTGCCTATGGTTAGGGATATTAATTTTATTTATGAGAAACTCTTTCTTTAACAATTACACATCACATCGATGCCGCGCATAATATTTACCAATCTTATTGCTTGATTATGTTGTTGAGTAAAGATCTCAATCAATTCAATCAATTCTTTATTGCACACAATAATTTAAACAGTTACATTAAAAGAAAACACATGTACAAAGGCGAGCTTATCTCTAAAAAGAGATCTCTTCCAGCAAACCATGCAGGCGTGAAAGGAAAAATTATATAATGAAAGGGTAGGCAGTGCACAATAACAAGTTTAAATAAAATATAAACGAACAAATACTAAATACAGAAGAACTACTACTACTTATACATACTGATATACTACATACACTTTACATATAATAAATATATACATACAATAACTTTATGAAAGAGAGAGGTAGTGCTCTTTAATATCTCCTCTTCATTACGCCATTTATTCGTCCTCTCTTGGGCCAGCCTGATCCACTAGTTGTCCGGCAGTTTTTCCGATGTCATCCATCCATGCAGGCAGGCGGTTTGCCTCTCTGCCCTGGCCACCATGCCGTCACCGGCGTGGTCCATTTGCCGTCTTCCCTCCTAGCTAAGTGTCCCTGCCATCTCTACCAGCTCAACAAGCCTACGACGTTCTACCCACATTACATAGCCACCCACCCACTACATGCCACGGTAGATCTATAAAATCAGAAACTCAATACCACAATTGAAGGGGCAGGTAAAATTTTCCTCATGGAGCGTTACAAGGTTGCTAAAGCTAGGTTTTGATGCCACGTTTTTCTGTGAAACATTATACACGCATGCCAATGGCCCCACACTAGGATATCCTGTGTCGTGGGAAGCAAAAACAGTAATATATCACAAACATAGATTTTTACAGACATCGAACCCGGGACAAAGCACATCGCTTTTGAAGCACTAATTCGACCGCTTTGCCAAATCGCCACAGAATGTCATTTGTATTGCATTGCTGTGGTTGTTAAAATCGAATATTATTACCAACCTATGACTGTGCATCCTGCAAAAATAGTCATAGCATAGTCAACTTTGTATATCTGTCTACTCGTATAAGTATATATCATTATGAACAGAGCCGTCGTCAACGCTAGAATATGAGCCATAATAGAAATAGAAAAGTTACGACTGTGTGTGTGAACTGCACTTGTGATGTGTGTATGTGTGCAGTAAATACTCTGAACTTTGTATATCCTTCTCTTTCCTTCACGGCATTTCACTGATAGCTATGGCCTTGTCTAGTCGCATCTAATGCTGGCATTAGTCCGTTTACACCAATGCATCACTCGTGCAAGTCAACTTGACTGGTCTGAAACTAGTGGCTCTGTGAGCTGTAGACCTCGCGAGCGACACCGGGAATAAGAGTTTTTTTTTCATTATTTTCCATCCCCTCACCGCTCACATCGTACTTGAAGTTTATCGTAGAACAGACGAAATTATTACTAGTGGCTCTGTGAGCTGTAGACCTCGCGAGTATGTCGGTGGGAAAGCTGAACTGCTAACACACATAAAAAAAATAACCCAAATAATTTTCTTTCAATAACACATACAAACTTATGAATGTACCTGGTTACGAACATACAGTATGAAAGTAGCCGCACCAATAACTTTGTAAACTACATTTCGCGATCTTTAATACAACCTATTGACTTTTTACTAAAATTATATAGTCTGTTTCACTTTCATGGTTTTTACGAATCCAACGACACCTCATTTGTTAATATCCATCGAGCCGTTTGGGTTGCAGCGATTTTTTTACATTTTAAAACCCCATATCTCCGCCATTTTGAAAAAAATCAAAAAACTGGCTCGAGTAAAAAATTCTATTTATTTTTCCAACCTGCTCACAAAATTTCACGAGAATCGGTTCATAAATGCGACCGGTAGAGGAGAACAACCGGACATACGAAAGCATTTTTGCCCAAACCTGAAACAGAGACGCTTCGCTCGCTTCGCTCGCTCGGTCAATAAAAACAAATAACCCGAATGCATTTTCTTTCAATAAACCATACAAACTTATGAATGTACCTGGTTACGTACATGAAGTATGAAAGTAGCCGGACCAATAACTTTGTAAACTACATTTTGCGATCTAAAATACAACCTATTGACTTTAACTAAAATTATAAATTTTGTGTCATTCTCACGGTCTCCACAAATCTAACGACACCTCATTTGTTAATATCCATCGAGCCGTATGGGCTGTAGACGTTTTTTTACATTTTCAAACCCCATATTATTATCTCCGCCATTATGAAAAAAAAAAACCGGTCAAGTGCGAGTAGGACTCGCGCACCAAGGGTTCCGATCACACTTGGAGAGCGTAACACGTGTAATTAGGTTCCCACATGAAAAACTAAAGCGTGATGTCATCCATGTAAACCAAATGCAGTTGCGGTATCTTTTGATTGCGTTGACCTATAAGTTTAATTTTTTCACAACTTAAAGAGATTACAGACTTGTGTAATCGATATTAATTTCAACTTTATACCTCCATGCGTTTCTGAGAAAAAGTCTTAACAGACGGCAAGACAGACAGACAGACAGAAATTTACAGTTTTCGGATTTCTTCCTTAACTTGTGCTATAAGACCTTCCTACATTCCAAATTTCATGACCCTAGGCCAACCGGAAGTACCCTATAGGTTTTGATTCCCTTGCGAGTTCCACGCGAGTTCATACAAATCCAGCAAAATTATGACATAATATCGCGGTATGTTTTGATTGCGTGGACCTAGAAGTTTAATTTTTTCACAGCTCCAAGGGACCATAGACCTGAGTAATCGATATTAATTTCAACATTATACCTCCACGCATTCCTGAGAAAAGGGGTCGTGACAGACGGACGGACAGATGGACGGACAGACAGACAGACAGACAGACAGACAGACAGACGGACAACAAAGTGATCCTATAAGGGTTCCTTTTTTTCCTTTTAAGGATCGGAACCCTAAAAATACTGAATCAGCAAAAAAAAACATTGAAGCATTGAATTATCCAACCTGCTTACAAAATTTCACGAGAATCGGTTGAGAAATGCGGGCAGAACATACAGACAGACAGACATACGAAAGCATTTTTGCCCAATCCTGAAACGGAGTCGCTTCGCTCGCTTGGTCAACTACTTCAACAATTTTTAATAGGTAATCATCCATCCTCATTAAATGAGAATTACAAATATTGTACTAACAATCACCAAATGAGAGTACCCGTGCTTAGGCTCGTAAAAATAAGGAAGTTTTACTTCAATAATCCAAATGCAATATCTGTGTTTGCTATGTAACTAGCACAATCACAAACACTGGTATCTAGTAGTTGAATTTCTCTTGAATACACACAAGCAGTACAGTGTTTAATACCGCAGAGCAATCAATAGTGCAATAGTAAAGTGTCCAATCGTCTATGCTATAGGCTTTATCTATATACAAAACACATTCTTTTCCGCTGTGTAACTAATTAGCTACATGTATTTGTAGGTCACACGCGAAACCACAAGACAAAGTGTACACAGTTTTTGAAAATAATTTTACGGTCATTGGCATAGTATCCTCCTCAAATGTCGCAGTAATGTAGAGCAATGTTTAATTATGTCTCTATTTTTTGTTTCAGGTAAGTGGCGCTCGATTTTCTTCGCGCTCTGAATCTTACAGTAGAGTCAGAGGCAAGTGACTTTCACTAGAAACTGTAACAGCACCTATTTTGTTGTATTTCGGTGCTGTCTCTAAATATATAAGTTACTCTAAACACTACTTTGAAGGAGTGCTGCAAAGATATTTCAGCATTTCCTGTCTAATTTTAAAATTAGCACTACAGCCCAGTGTTCGTGCGAGTATTAGAATCGGTTAGAAATAGTTAGAATTAGAACGCGCCTTAGTGTCCCTGTAGCGAGTGTTGACTGCGCCGGAGTGATGACCGGTATGTAGGTTAGATCGCGCGAACCATTCCCCCCTCCCCACATCCTCACCTCGCCCACCCCTCCCCCTCGCAGCTACCAACGTGATCCGATGCACTTTTCAAATGGAAATGTCAAATGCACACGGGGTGAAACCGGACCGCGGTTACGGGGAAACTAGATTTTCATAACGGATTTTTACTTGGTTGCTGTGCTTAATGGGTTTTACGTCGATTTTGTTCATTCGTCCTGGTTTTCATAGAAAAAAACACCTACATATCATCATCATACTCAGCCCATCAACCACTGCTGGGCAAAGGCCTCTTCACTATATCGCCAATCCGCACGGCGGCGGCGGCCAACCGTTTCCGATTTTCCGTAGGAACGTTTCTCATGTGGTCAGGACAACCAGTGATTTTCTTACGATAGTGAATAGGAGCTAGGGACGTAGATGATGAATTCTCTTAATGTCTCAGTTACTTACAAAATATTCAGATAACATTAATCAGCACGCCATTAGTTCTACACCAAGCGGCCACTGGTCACTAGGACAAGTTCGACTAAAACTTTTCATAAAAATCGTCCAAGTTGAGCTCGAGACCGCGGCCGAAACCACGAGGTATTTTCATATCGAAATCTATTCGGCCCCAATTTATTTAATTACGTTGGTTCTTATAAATACTTCTAGACTAAGTTAAATAAATCAATTTAGGGTGTTGTATGTTTGCGTCGTCGGTGTTTTCGATTTCAAAAACTTAGGATATCCTCGTGTGTTGTCAGAGACAAACTTTTAGCAAGAATGTTCCGAGTTAACCGAATGAGAAGTGAGCTAATACAGTTCTGCAAGGAAACAATTAAAATATGTTTTTTTTCTGTCCCCTCAGTCAAATACATTATTAACAATAGATCCATGAAACTGTTCTACTGATAAAGTGATATCGAAGTGTGATCGGCGCGGGTTCGATGCTCGGCCATGACTTGGTTTCACTAATCTCTTGTTTTATACAATCGTCAAACAAAGGAACTTAGTGCGATAAGATGACACCAAATAAATAATATTTACCTTATTCCAAGGCAATCAGTCTGCGAAAACAAGGCCGTGCGTAATCCTGCGCCACTCTATCTGAGAAAAGAGCGCGGTAACGGTAATTTAATATATGCGGTTATAATATTATGAATAACATTCATTATTCTGATTTATTTAGTGCACACAGCACTGATAACTGAGAAAACAAAATCACGTAAAATAGTGTACAATGGCGAGTTTATCTCTAATAATAATAAGACATCTCTTCCAGCAAAGCAAGACCAATGAGAGAGGTTTAGAGCAGATTTATTTACAAATCTGAGCTACCTGCTATATAGACTTTAAGTTATAGTCGTAATTATAATTTAGAGTTCCGACTTTTTCCTCATGAAATGGCAGAACAATACATTGTCCAGGTACAACGAACGAACGAAAGCTAAAGCTGGGATATCGTAGCTATCAGTCTAAGCAACTTTTCCAAAGACACATCTTAGTCGCAAACAAGTATAAGTATGTCTGCATTTTAGTGAAAGTGCATAAAATGCAGCGCCAAGGCTTCCTTGCAGCATGTACCTAATGATCTAGCTAGATAAGACCTTAGCCACCCGACATACAAGTTATTTAGTTTCTATTTACAGAATTTTCATTGCGTCATACAATCTACTTAAATAATACAAAGTCACATGACACAACTCGCAACAGTGCCTTACATATGTATTTATTCGTCAGTCATCTCTAAAATCCTTATTTAATTCCAAGTTCAAATTTTCTTCGAATTTAGTTGGAGACTATAATTCCAAAAGTTTACTATAATCTCTCACCATTACATCAAATTGCCGTTAGGAAGTGAAAACAAAGACTCACTTTCTAAAGTGTAAGTGAGCGAAATGTGGTTCGCCGCGTTCCATCCATCCATCCATTCCATCAATCTAGAATGACTGGCCTAAATCTCAATCGGGCGTACAACACCCAGAATTACTACTCATCCTCTTAGGACCGATGAAGATACAGTTTCTTTTTTGGGAAAACATTAAAATTGCTTACGAGAAAATATGGGGTTAGTAGTACTTAGGCTTCGTATTCTTTATAAATTATTTTTTGAAAACTTGACGGATTATGTTAAATCTGGGAACCGGGCTTTGCTAGGTGGTTGGTACTACAAACACAATAAAATATTATATTTCATATTCATCAGACTGCATTAACATCAATCAATATGCTGCTCTGTTTTTAAACAGCTGCAAACGAGAAGCAAACAGGGCATTTTGTTTTCCTCGTGAGTTTTAGGCAAAGATCAAAATCAAAATCTTTCAGTGTAGGCGAAAGATTGAATTCTGTGCCTAAATCTCACGAGGAAAACAAAGTGTCTGTTTGCTTAAAGCAAGCAAGGAGCATGAATAGCAGAGCAGATCTATAGCGGAAGATGAATAGCGGAGGTGAGTTCTGCGCATAGAGTTTGCATCTTCCTTTCTGCCTTTATTATCTAGGATCTACGAGAACACCCGCCAAAAAGTGTCACGTGATATGAAGTCGCAACGAGAAACTAATTTTTGATTTTCATTGGAATTTATGCCTTATTTTCATTGTAAATGAAATAAAGTGAAAGTAAAGTGAAATTGCCAATCCTATTGAGAAAAGATTCCACAAAACTACAGCGCCTATTTTTAGAACTCAAAACATAACATATATTTCGTTAGCCCGTTACATACATACAAATATTCCTCATATTAAGAGACGGTGGACTCGAACCAGTCTCGGCCGACTTCGTCAGCCTAAGTCGCCATTTTATTTTAGATTTGAAGTGAATTTCTCGTCTTTAAGGTCTCTTATACTTAAATCTTAATAGGTCAAACTTCGTTGCGCCATTTATTTCTTGTTTCCACTCCTCTGCGTACTCAACCGTTTTAATCGTTTATAAGGTCCTTGAGAAATAGCTTATTTATATTTAAACTAACTAGAGAGTAAGCGCGAGACAGTCGTAGCCCTTAAGAAAATAATTAAATACGCTTTTCTTTACACATCAGCATTTACCTGCAAATTTATTTCATTATTTTTTCTTGTTGTTACATGTATGCGCTACATTTGCAATTATACTAAAAATAAATCACGTAAACAATCTCTTCAGGACTGAAAAAACATTTCTCAATCACAAGGGCGCGGCTACGTGCTCCTAACCATGTTGCTGCTGTTACCGTCTTGACCTGAAAAACAACAACCTCTATTTATGCATCTATAGATAGGGATCGTAAGGGCAGCACCTACTTAAAATATCACGTTTCCAAATCTGGCAATTTCATGAGTGTCTCCTGGTGAGATTTGGGTTCATCTGGGCATGTTTTTAGGCGATCCGTTGTAAACATGCACACATAATACATGTAACTGACGTTTCGGACCACAATTTTTGGGACCGCGCAGTCCACATTTCAATTTTGTGTTTTTTTTAAATGACGTTCGGGACCACATCACATTCATTATAAATGATCTTTTGTATAGTCAGATGAGAAAGCTACATTGAAATAATCATAAAATTCAAATGTGTCATTTTGGACCGCGCGGTCTCAAAAATTGTGGTCCGAAACGTCACTTACCCCACATACACAGATGGACACGGGGCGATGGAAACATCTCGAGGAAATCTTCAGTCTCCAGAGCTGCGGCGATGGGCTAGGCAGTCTAGGCACCCGTGACGCAAGGGTTGAGTAAATGTCTAAACATGGGCACAATTATCACTCTGCATGAGAAAACTCTAACGCTATATTGTTGTTATTATTGGGCCTATTAGACTACGCTGTCGGCAGGGCCCTGTCTGACTCACTGTCTATTAGACTACGCTGTCGGCAGGGCCCTGTCTGACTCACTGTCTATTAGACTACGCTGTTGGCAGGGCCCTGTCTGACTCACTGTCTATTAGACTACGCTGTCGGCAGGGCCCCGTCTGACTTACTGTCTATTAGACTACGCTGTTGGCAGGGCCCTGTCTGACTCACTCTCTATTAGACTACGCTGTCGGCAGAGCCCTGTCTGACTCACTGTCTATTAGACTACGCCGTCGGCAGGGCCCTGTCTGACTCACTGTCTTAGACTACGCTGTCGGCAGGGCCCTGTCTGACTCACTGTCTATTAGACTACGCTGTCGGCAGGGCCCTGTCTGACTCACTGTCTATTAGACTACGCTGTCGGCAGGGCCCTGTCTGACTCACTGTCTCTTTCTAGTCGTTCCATCAGAGTGAGAAGTCTATACAAATCGTGCCGACAGCGTAATGTAATAAGCTCTTATGTTATATATGTTGTCGGCCGATCGTAGAATTGGGCACATCATGATGTGCCCAAACGTGAAATATCATGAAACGATAAAATATCTTAAGGCAAACACTGCGTTAGCTTAGGTGAAGACTAAAGGGGGCGAGCGCAGCGAAGCCCCCGAATAGTCTTCGTGTTCGTTTGACATGTATATCACAAAAAACATCACGTAGTGCTGAATAATAATGTTTGTAAAGAGACATGATGTGCCCAGTAATTGCTTGGGCATATCATGAAATGGCGGGGCACATGACGGCACATCCTGATGTGCCCGATTCTACGATCGGCCGCCGACATATACATAATATACATACAGTCATAGAGGCACAGCCCATTTCTATAGCCGTGTAACACTTTTTCAGTGGCAAGTTTGAAACAGCTTTGGAAGAGGATATGATATTTAAGTCCACGTCAGTCGACATAGATCTTGAACCTTTATTCTAAGAACTATTTTTCTATTGGCACGCATGCGATGCGTTGAAATGGGCCTGTGGCTTAATCACAAGCGATTGAAATGTATGAAAGAGCACTAAGGTAAGATTTAATTAAAGAGGCGTCTTATTATTACTCTGTTCCGTGTTTTACAGTTAGCCCGCGACTTACCATTTATCAATTACAGTGTTCCGACGATCTTTTGGCTGATGAGTGACGTTTACAGGGGAGCGCCAGCTCTACGCAAATTAACGTAACAAACCTGTCATCAACATTCATTCCTCATTGGTCATCAATTAGTTATCGTTAGTTCCACCTGTCACCGCACGCCCGTTTGAAAGCTGTATAATTATTTTGCTTAACTGTATAACGGAGGGCTAGCCGAGCAATTTTTTTGGTTTTCTTTCTTCCGTCAATCCCACTACTATTGATAAATACCCTCCACTTTCCGAATCGTCGTTTACTCTCTCCACGTAGCCGCTTTGTTCCCCTCTATAGTACTAGAACTTACGTAGTTCGTAGAAAAATCCTGAGGTCTTAGATTATTTTTGTAATTGTTTACGTTTTTAGGGTTCCGTACCCGGAGGGTGCCAAATGGGACCCTATTGCTAAACGTCCATTTTCAATATCCATGCTCCATCCCTAAGCCCACAACTTCCGAACGGGCGGTAGTATACAAAAATATTAATATTATATTGACGTTGACTAAGCGATCTGTATGATTTTATGGTCAATAAAAAATATTGACTTTGACATTGACTTTGACATGTTTTTCACATTACTAGAGTTTTTGAAAGTTGCGTTATATGTCTTCATCCGATCTAACCTCATATTGAGGACAGATAGGCGGTCGTAAGCCTCTGCTGTCCGTTGGTCCTTCTGTCCGTCTGTCAGTCTGTCGGGCTCTGTCTCACGATCCGTAATAAGTTGAGAGTCTGTTGAAGTGTTTACCTAATGTGTATATCTGTTGCCGCTCCAGCAACAAATAATGAACAACACGAATTAAAGTGAAGGTTGTCCCCATACAAGACACTTGTTTTATTTGTACTTTGTCTTCTACGATGATGGTGCGGACCCTTCGTGTGAGAGTCCGACTCGCGCTTAAACAATTTATTATTATCGGCCTGAATAGTCCTTAATTATTTTTTCACTTGTAACCCTCCTAACTCCTTTCCGCTCAGCCTCTGCCATGGGCCCGCGATAGCGGTCGGCGCACGGCCTAGTTCCACGCTAGGAATAGCCCACCCCCGCTCTCCGCGCCGCCCCCGCACACTCCCGCAGGAGACTCGCAGGACAGGCGCGAGCGCCGGTTCATGGCTAACCTAAATGTTAAATTGCACCCATATGTTGTGTGTGCCTCTCTGTAGTCAATTTTGATGGTAAAATTATCTGAATAGCACTGTCTTAGCAGTTACGCTATATCGAACTATTTAGTTACATTAAGGTCCTATCCAGCTTAAGCCCTATCTATTAAACAGAGAGAACATTTTGTATGGCAACAGACCGTTTGGAACTTGTCAAAAATGTATAGCTACATTTCTTACTTCGATATAATTGATTAATGAATGCTTAAATTACATTATACAAATATTATAGATTTCTGGCAATAGGATACCTCCTCATAATTAAATGGAGGACATTATGTAAGGTTTCCTCGTCACAACCAAAGGGGAAAATTGCAAGTAGTAATTACGAGTATTATTAATTTGTGCTTCTATCTATCCAGCCTCAAACACTCACTCACTGTCATCGATCAAGTCTGGCTTACTGTAGATTGTGTCTCCTTTATTTGTGCTTCTAATATAATATTATTACTATGATAGGATAACTTAACAGATATACTAGTAGTAGTACTGATTAAGCACATGTCAGTAGGCACCCTAAATAACAAACATACTGTGCGTAGGCGCTCCAACGCATGAGCTTCATACAAGCTTGAACGGATGTTTTTAATGATTTTCTACCGGTTCAATGATTCGTATAAGAAGAACTAAACACGGGTAAGTAGTTAGTTATGTCATCCTTATTATAAGTATGTAGGAAAAATCCCTTAATTTTGATTAATTTAAAATTCATCATCTTAAAATCTTACTACTTACAGACAGATCTGACAGATTACTTGAAAATTTGGAATTTGGCTGGAATACCTATACTTTTATGACCGCAAACAGTAGTTCTGCCTAAGATTTATATGATTTTCTCTAACGAGCATTTTAAACATCCACATTGCGCAGCGCAGTCAATATCGTTTGAACGCTACATTTCTTTACCTAAACTAGTCATCATATTAATAAAATTATTAGAATTATGATGTTCTCGCTCGCACCCTTAGTAAATATTAAATGCTAGAGAGCTGTTGCATCACTCACGTGCATAAGTTACGACGGCCTACCCATGTTGAGTATAATTATGATACTTACTGCATTCCGCTGCGGTACCATTTATCTCTAATCATCATAGGACAAGTGTCAGACTCACCCACTTCAGTCATACAAGCAAGCTCCTCGTCAACACAAGATTAGAAAAACATGGGTTTGATTCATAATGTAAAGTACCATCGTACCACTGATGCAGTGTTGTCAATGCTGCAGTCCTTAGTGTATAATGTACAGTTATTTACCTCTGTCGGTGTTTATATCATCATTACACGCATACATACATACGCACACATACATACGTACACAGTGATACAAACGTACGATTATAGTTCTTTTGGACGCAAAAATAAGAACGATACTGTTTTAAATTAGTAACTTACTAACAATGTGTCTGTGCTTACATCACCACAGTCGCATTAGTAGAATCTAACACTCAGGATGCAAGTCTAGTGACCTAAGCTAGACGCAATAAATTGCATGGCTATGATAAAAGATGTTCAAAATAGCTCTGCAGTGTTTACAATGCACTACATTATTTAGTAAATAGTCTTACTTGGAAACCACGCCCGGTTAGTTCGATACCAGAAAAACTTAAAATAAATATCCTAAAATAAACTGTAAGTAACCGTACACGAAGATTACCAAATAATGGAAAACAATCAAATTGTACTCAAGCTTGTTACACAACAACCTATAAGTAATAAATAAACAACATAAATAACGCAACCGTGGAAGATAACCACGGGGCGACCTCATCTAACCTAGATTCCATCCCACACGAAATTAGTGGAAGGGATCAATACATGGGGTGACCCGTGAAGAAGCTATGGAAAGACGTAGCTGTGTCGAGCCGCCCATGTAGAGCGTGAACTTCGACCCAGAGTTTGGAGGTCATTAACATTTGGGCGGGCGGGGAAGTAGGTCGCTGCGTTGAGGCGGGCGGCGTTGTCGCGAGGTGCACTGTTGTCATGGCAACCACCCGGCTCGAGCCTCCGGAGGAATACAACATGGCGGCGATGTTTCGAGCCTTGTTATTGCGACTCGGCTATTCTGGGCTATTTTATTTGGCTTGTGTTTTCTGCAAATCAGCTAAATATAAGTTTAGGGGTTGGTTTGGCTAAACTTAACCGTTACTCGTAACTCCAACAGAAGTAAAATTATTTTTGACAACAGTTCGTAACCTTTATGTGCGAGCAACTTTTTTCTGCAAGAAAATAGTATATTTTGACAAGTTTAAAGGGGTCAAATTAAGGTTTAAAGACGCAAGGTCAGCGCGGCTTCGCGCATCTTGCCGCGCTGCGCAATCCTGACATCAGAGCGCGGCGGACTGCGCGCGCAAGTCGATAAGATATTATATTTTATTATAAAAAATATACATAACTCTCTCATAACTTTACTTAACTCATAACTTTACTTAACTCATAACTTTACTTTATACTAGATCAAAAATTTCGCCCAGATCGCTGCCGGGCGGGAGGGTGCCCAAAACGCTGGCACCATTAGCTCGCTGTATCGCAATGCTGATGCGTCGAGCGAGGTAGGTGCCAGCCTAGCTCTCTGGTCCCCTGACGCTTCGACGAGCCGCTTTGATATATCTTTGAGTGCTCGTCGTCGACTTTGACAAGCTGTCTGGGTAAGCTCTATGTGACAGATTCATTTTTAGTTTTACATACACTAATGATTTTTCTGTTCTATAAGTAGATAACTACTGCTTGACATAAGACCCTTAGTTCAAAGGATGGATTACTATAGATCATATTGTATTCCTCTCGTGAATTTCATCATGGATGTTCCAATATTTACCTATAATCCCTCAACTGAAATTGGAGTCCTCCTCGGATATCTAGTAACCATGGTGAGATTGGGTTCCGGACGTACACTCCGAATAGGGACTATCGAGAATAAGTTGAATTGACCAAAAATCATTTTAGTTTTTTTTTAAAAACTTTAACAGTGTTAAGATGAGAACGCATTGATGCAAAAAAAACTTTGAAAAAGTTTTCTTAGATTAATTATTTTGAACCTATGAAACACGAGGTTTCTATGATCGTATTGTGTTGTTGCGGTTTGAAAATTTATTACTTTTTTGTGAGTCATGGCGAAAAATATATTATTTTTTAATCAAAATCTGCTTTCGTAATACTTACAGAGAACCTGACGTATATTGAATAACTGGGTAAGTGGAAACAATAAAATTGTGCTTCTGCCTACCCTTATACGAAAAGGGGCGTGAAGATATGTATACATGTACGTATGTTCTCACAGAAATCCGTGGGTCGCTCGAAGTCCGTGGTTAGCCGAGTGGGGCCCCACCGACCGACGACGCGTGCATGCGTCTGCGTCCCGCGTAGGGCCCCGAAAATAGGTCAAATGGGGCCGAGCCACTGTCACTGCCACCTCGCAGGTTTACGCAACGGTACCGGTATAAGTATATCTATATTAACACTACAGCTCTAGCTTCGCATACCACACACAGTCTTACACGTAGACGTAACCTTCGAAAATTTGAGCGGTCACTCGATTGCATGGCTTCCTTACATCTCTGTGGTTTACAAGATTGTTATGGGCCAGCTATTGAAATTAAAACGCTTTGATGGCATAGCTGGTAAGTTGGCTTGAGGGTTAGATTATAATTTAATGCTAAGAGTGGCCTTAAATAATCCTCCTAGAGAGTGGCACGGTTGTCTGATAGGTCTAAAATATGTCTAGGATAATGAAGGATGTCTATCGTACAGAGCTATACCGGTTGTTTGGGGTATGGAGCGGCAATTTAGGAATGGAAAAACAATTAAGTAAAGTAAAGTAAAAAGTAAAAAATATATTTATTGCACTTAAAATTAAAAATCTGTGCGTAATTTAAAATTAAAACTACAAAATTACCAAGGGTCCTTGCACTAGGCTAGCTTGTATCGCGAGGAACCAATAAAAATTGTAAGAGGCAACAATTATAAATTAAAATAAAAGGATATAATTAAGTGTAGTTAGTTGTGTTGTACTACAACATCTATAACATTTATTCAACTTTATTTATATGATATTAATAGTATCTCTGAGTTATCGTAATTTTGTGTTATCAGGAACTTTATTAACTTTTATTTGACGAGGTTATTGTATATGTGAGAGCTTAGGCCAAGAGAGAGCAAGGGAGAGCAAGGGCCAAATCGACTTACAAAAACTAAAGAATATCCTTTTAAAAAGCAACCTTAATAATATCTTGTAACTTACACATTAAACTGACCTTACGATATAATGCAGAGTTTCAAAACTAAGGTCTCTAATGAAATAATGGCCAGTGATAAGACGCAGTATCGACATGGGCAATACCATTGAGGTTTATAAATAAGCGAACAATTATAAGTTGACCTTAATTACTTTCGGCTAGAGTTAGCTATCCCGCTGAGCCAACAGATGTATTCTTTTCGTCTATTTTTGAAACTGTTATTCATATTTGTTATTGTTGTAGTCTTTATTTTTATGTTTTAGGTTAAGTTAATAACATAAGTATATATTTCACTAAAATAACCTTACCTGGTCAAACAAACTTTCCTAGTTTTGGGTATTAGATATATCTAAGTATAAATTTTATTTATACACAATTTACTTACTACTAAAAACAATTAAGATATAAGTTAATGCGTAATTTTTTTGCTGATTCCGTCATCGTTGACAAATTTAAAATAAATATATGTCATTAAAAATGCTCTTTAATGCAACATTCAAAACTTTTCTTTGACCCAGCTGTACTCTCTACACGTCGTAATGACAAGAGTTTTCAATGAAAAAAACACCATTTGGCTTTTTCTGAAAGGTTTTTCCTGTTTCTGGGCCCCCGTCTACAACAACATCAGTCGAGTTCTCAATATTTATCCCTTTAATAAGAACATCTGTAAAACTTACTTAACTAAGTGGTTACAAAATCTTTGCTATGAAGAAACCGAATATCTACTTAAAATATTTTTACAACACACAAACACACTAGCATACAATTACTCACCCTTTGCCTTTTCAACACCTTTTAGTTTATAATCTTACAATCCTATCATCTCGAAAGAGCCAGGCACACTCTTTACATTCCTACACAACATTCCATTTTTAGGGTTCCGTACCCGAAGGGTGCCAAACGGGACCCTATTACTGAGACTTCGCTGTCTGTCCGTCCGTCCGTCCGTCCGTCTGTCTGTCACCAGGCTGTATCTCAAGAACCGTGGTAGCTTGACAGTTGAAATTTTCACAGATGATGTATTTCTGTTGCCGCTATAACAACAAATACTAAAAAACAAAAGAAACTTAATAATAAGGGGGCTCCCATTTAGATCTCATTTAGGTGTGTATAATACAAGATTATCAAAGTGACAAATAGTTGATCATAGATATTCTTAAGCTTTTTTTCGGAAAAGGGGCAGAGACTATTAACTCTTGCTACGATCCTCCTAGCTCCTAGCATACTTCTCTCGCTTCCATAACGTAATAAGTTAATTCGTAAATAAATAAAAAACCATGTGCCAAGGCCATCTTCATAAATCCAGCACTAAAAATCGGCGTGTGCTGACCAGTTCACGTATTTTCGATACCATTCAATACTAAAGACCATAGGGCCCCTGACATTGGTCTCCGACCTTATACCACCTTTTTGGCAGTCGCCTTGACAATGCAACGAGCACTGGCATTCAAAGAGGCTACTTAAATTGTGTTTATTATTACCGAGTAATTACTACGCCAGCCTTTGTTTTTGGGTGTGTTGCTTTCCAGTAATAAATTAAAACATATTGATACGTAGGCGGTACCAAAAGTAGCCGACCTGCATATCGATAGATTTTGCAAACCAAATACAAATAAAGTGTTTACGCCAGAAATGGTGAATAGAAAACAAAAAATTGTATTGGAAGATTAAAAGTGCGCGGGTTAGCGTTAGCAGACATGGTAGGCATTTCGAAAAGTGGTATACTTGCATCGCATATCGACATACAATTTGGACAGGAGAAAGCTGTGCGTAAAACAGGGAGCACTTATCCAGTGGAGAGCGCATAGATACATTTTCCTTTGAAACACAACTCACCAATTTACGGGCGGCGGGGGACGAGGTAAGAGAGCTGTGATTGGTCAGCCGCTGCGAATCTGTCTGGCGGCCTGTCATCGTACATAGTTTGCTTAAGCGAACGTTTGTTGGATACAACAAACGTTTCGCGAGCCGCATTCCCCCGCAGGCGCAGTCAATTGGATATAATATAGTCTCGGGCGCAAAATGAGTGCAGCGATTCCTCACCATTGCACAAAGCAGCGACGATGTTTCATACCAGTGGCTAAAATGCACCTCATTCGACAGATCTAGCTCCCTCGGATTAGTTTCTGTTCCCGAACCTGCAATATTGAAGAGGAAGAGTCTGGTGTGTTGAAGTTTTTTCAGGAGCTATAAAGCCTATAGGTTATCGTCATTCAACATCGCTGAGAAAATAATAAGTCTTTTTCAAATGATTTTGTGTTTATCTTTGTTAGGCCGGCTAAGTGCTCCGTGGTCTAGTGGCTTTCAACTTGCTTCTCACGCAGGAGATGCAGGTTCGAATCCCGGTGCTGACCATGCACCAATGAGATGATTGATTTTATCGGACACTCCGGTGTTTCGGATGGCATGTTAAGCTGTAGGTCCCGGCTACTATCACTACTTCGTAGTATGTAGTAGTCGTAAAACCCCTCCACCAACCCGCACTGAGCCAGTGTGGTGGAGTATGGCTCAATCTTACTCGGATCCGGGTAAAGGGCCGTGCCCCTCGGTGGGGACATTAATGGCCTACATTTACTTTTTTACCTAGAGAGTAAAAGAATTTGAGTATTCGGTGTTGAGTATGAGTGGGACACTATCAATCTACAGGCTACATAAAATCAATCAATCAGGGGCCCGATGCCGCTCTGAGAAACGCACTTATATTGGATAGCTATCGCATCTAAAACACCCAAAATGGCGTCATTTGGTATGCTCCTAAAGAATCGCAAATAGATCGTAAATAGATTGCAAGCAAAGCGTATACGATTTGCTTGCAATTTTTTGGGTGTTTTAGATGCGATAGCGATCCAATATAAGTGCGTTTCTCAGAGCAGCATCGGGCCCCAGCCTACTTTTAGCCACTCTGGCGTCTACAGGGTGTAACAGAAATGTGTAGTCATATTTTAGGGGGTTGTTAGGGACATCATTCTGAGCAAATTTCACTATGAAACCGATTTGATCAGAGCAACTTTAATTTTCACTTCTCTATACAAATCAGCTGACCGCTCGGACCAAAACTTAAGGAGCAATGAAAAATAAAGGTGCTCTGATCAAATCGGTTCCATAGTGAATGATCAGGCCGCTGTAGCCTGAGATTGTATGTTGTTGTGGGAGTTGAAGAATAAGAGAACTGTGGTTCACTTACATGTTTATTGTCAACTGAAGTAACTAATTGTGTATTAGCTTATAATAATTACATAATGCTTAGTATGCACAATATATGTGTGTCAATGTGTGAGCACTGGCTCGTACAGTGAATGTTGCTCAGAATGGTCTCTCTAACAACCCCCTAAAATATGACTACACCCTTCTGTTACACCCAGTATACTCCGATCCTGCGCCTCTCTACCTACCAGCTATGGTGATGAAGTTGTCCATCTATCTGGCTGGTGGTCTGGTCTCTACCTACCAGCTATGGTGTTGAAGTTGTCCATCTATCTGGCTGGTGGTCTGCCCAATGGACGTCTTGCGGTTCTAAATAGACATTCGGTTACCGCTTTGGCGGGCTACATAAAAATAAAATACTTATGATGATGTGGTCCGACCGATTTCGGTCACGGCGACCGCTTCAACTTGTCGTCTGTTGTCGCCGCTCGTGGACTCGCATGAGTCGCATGTGGCTTATGTAGTCAAGTGACGACCTCTGTGGCGTAGCGGTTGTGTATCTGCCTACCATGGGAGAGGTCCCGAGTTCGAATCCCGGCTGGGGACCAAAAAAAACCCCAGGTCTTGGATGTTAACATGTTTGTGTTGTCGCTGTTTCTGGTTCCCACGACACAGGGTATACTAGTGTGGGGCCAGAAGCAATGTATGTGGCTGTATGTAAATATTAATGTTTTAATCTTCTTAGTGAAGATATTCGCACAATGCGGGCGGGCATGTGTGCACCCCATTATTTAGAATAAGATATAATTACATAATTTCATTATTGCACACAGAAAAATTACACTGGACAAAAATACATAGTAAAAGTGTACAAAGGCGAGCTTATCTCTAGAGAGATTTGGACAAACAACAAACAATTTTGGCAAACCAGGTATGGATGAGACAGGTGTATTTCTGAGTAGGGGTAGACCAATGTGTACAACAATATCATATAAGTAGTTAGAATAAAAAAATAAACTAAACATAAGATAATTTATCTTCCTAGAAATAAAATATGGAGGGGGCTGAAATAGAAGAGTGACGTAGTATATGTTGTTATCGGCGGATGCACCGGGGCTGGCTGGCAGGCGCGTGCGCGGCGCCCCAGTTCCCCGAGGTCGCGGGTTCGTTCCCCGATGGGTATTGATCGCTTGCTACGGGGCCGGAAGCGGGACTCCGGTGCAGCGGACGGCGGAATTATATGGGATGGATACTACCCCCGCGGGCTTTTTGACTGCGTCACAAATTTTGGTTTTGTCCGCTCTGTTTAATTTGTAACTGTCGTTTTGAGCTCGGGAATCCATGAGGAAGATTATTATTATTATTCATCAATCATCCAATAAATGATGCTTTCAAGCATAAGAAAAGAAATATAAAAGATAATATATTTGGATGAATTTAAATCAACCGTGTCAACTTCCCAAATGCTTGTGATTATCATAGAAGTCCGTTAATTTGATTAATTATTCGATACTCCAGTTTGCGTGACAGGGGGCTGGCCCATCGCCGCAGCTACAGAGTAAGGTAGGGGTGATATCCGCCCTATATCAATGGACCCAGCGAAGTTGGGTCAATGACGTTCGTTCACCCTATGCAGACGCACGTGTCGGCCTCGCTACCCTCACACACACCACCGCACCGTCTCACAATAACGCCGACGACACCGACAGACCTACCCCACGCACACCACCACTCAATCATAATCCATACCGAATACACCGACGACTATCTAGTACTGGAGTTAAATAATGCGAAGAAATTTATTATTGCGGTTTATTGCGGTCCTAACTGGATTTATAGATGTTGGGTGATTTTACATGTATGAATACACACACATAGAGTCTTTTCCGATATGGAGTGGTAGAGGTGTAGTTGTCGTCACGTATACTCACCATGGAGATATGTCATAAATAACCGCATTATGAGCAACTTTAATTTCAACAACCTAATAACCTGTCTATCCCATAGAGCCAACTCATCACTCCATCTCTTCCTGGGTCGGCCACGCTTTCTCTTTGCATTGGAAGGAGACCGCTCAGGATCGAATGGAGTGGAAGAGGGGGAGAGAGGCCTTTGCCCAGCAGTGGGATATTACAGGATCATAAAAAAAAAAAACCTCTCAACTGCGGGTAGTTGTAAAAATGGCCAGTGATTATATAATGATGATTATTCAATTATGAAGGCCCAACAGTTGAGAGGTTATACCGTACTATAAACTACCCTTCTGAAGTAAGGATATCTTGAACTATTGTCATAATTAACCCGTTATATAATACACACAAACCTATGACGTACTTACCCCGTGAGGGGATGATAGCTTTGTGATATATTTAGCCGACCTGGCATACTGAATGTCCTTGTGTTACTTACCTTTAGAGCACATGAAGATGACACGGATTTGCCGCATACTTTCCTCCCCTTTTGATTGATATGGTTGAAAATAGCGAATAAATAAAGGTCCGTTTAAAAGGCTCATGAAGAAAATGTTGACAGAAACAACTTATAATTTTAACAGTGTATAGACAGATAGGCACTTTTCTCTCTATTTTCTCACAATTACATAACACCATAACACACACACACACACACACCCTCACACACACAAAATACACACTTTACAGTCAAAGGACATCCTCCCCTCGTATTTTCCATTTTGTTGTACCTATTGATTTCATAAACTTACTGCCTATTTTTAATAATTATTTTTACCCATTTTCATGATAAGGTCACAAAATAAGAGTCCTTAATTGGCCTATGTTCAATCCTATTTTTAAGTTATAATAATGTATGTGCTGTGGACTCAGTTCCCAAATAAACAAATAAACAAACAAATATAGTAGTTAAAAAAACTAAACACTGCTCTTTTTAACCGACTTCAAAAAAGGTGGGGGTTGTCAATTCGGTGTTATTTTTTATATATTTTTTTACGTGTGTTATCTTGAAACTTGTATTATTTATGAACCGATTTCAAATTATTTTTTTGTGCAAAATGGCTACACTTCAGGTTGGTCCCATAGGTTTCTAGTTTTCTAAATAGAAAAGACTGTCATCCAGGTAACCAAAATTACGTATTTTTTTTGCCTTTGTGTGACTTTGTGGTGTCTACGCTCATTGTCATTGAAATGAATTCTGGCTGTGAGGACCGATATTTGCAAATTTTGTGTAGTATTTTGAAGTCAGAAGACAGATTTCGTAGGCTCATTATCGTGTTCATAGACGACATTCGCATCCCGCGCGGACAGGTTTAACTGATAGGTCATGAAGTCGTTTTTTTAAGGTCTTTAACTTGGTGAATTATGAGATCAAGTGGTCTTATCAAGATTAATTAAATGAGCCCTAAGTCGATGGGTATACAAGTAACTAATAGACCCATTCCTGGTTTTCAAAAAATGGGACTAATCTACCGGGTCCCCCTTTCAAAAAAAAGAAAGAACTTTGAAGTCGGTTCATAAATAATACCAGTTTCGAGGTAACATACAAAAAATAGCATCTCCCTCCATGTTTGAAGTCGGTTAAAAAGGGTGTAAAAAATACACTTAGTTATCTTCAGGTGGAATGGCGATGGGCTGGGCCTCTGTCATGCACATGAGGGTTATTGTCAAATATAGATGGAAATTGGAACCTAGCTATGCTAATATTGAACTCATATGATCAGATTTTAGTGAAAACTGGACTTAGATTTTAAATGGATCGCTTATTCCTGTCCTCTTAACTGGTTCGCCGACATCTTATGCAACAATAGTTCGCCATTGTTCGGTCGTTCGAGCGGTGTGCTTCTGAGAGATAAGGGGTTAACTATTCTTTGGAAATCAGCTGTATTAGCCATCCAGAAATTAATTTTATAGAAAATACCTTATATTATATTATAGAGGTTAAAAAAAACCTTTGATCATTTGCTGTCAATCTATCGACACGAAGTAAGTGCTATTCGGTGTGGCTACCCATTTAGTTAATATTTACATTAGTTCATATTCTTTATTGCACAAAATAATTAAATAACACATTAAAAAGCAAAACCATATTATGCAAAGGCGAGCTTATCGCCTATTTGACCGAGCGAGCGAAGCGTCTCCGTTTCAGGTTTGGGCAAAAATGCTTTCGTATGTCTGTCCGGTTGTTCTCCTCTACAGGTCGCATTTATGAACCGATTCTCGTGAAATTTTGTGAGCAGGTTGGAAAAATAAATAGAATTTTTTACTCGAGCCAGATTTTAGATTTTTTTCAAAATGGCGGAGTTATGGGGTTTGAAAATGTAAAAAAACCGATATAGCCCAATTGGCTTGACGGATTTTAACAAATGAGCTGTCGTTAGATTTGTGGAGATCGTGAGAGTGACACAGACCATATTATTTTAGTGAAAAGTCAATAGATTGTATTTCAAATCGCAAAATTTTGTTTTCAAGATGGCGGAGATATGGATGTTGAAAATGTAAAAATAAATATTCCCAAAGGGTTTGCCGGATTTTAATAAACGAGATGTTGTTGGATTTGTGGAGACCGTTAGAATGACATAGGTAATTTTGGTGAAAAGTTAAGTAGTGATCGTAAAATGTATGTAGTTGACAAAGTTTTTGGTGCGGCTTCATTAATACTCCATGTATATAGGTAACCAAGTGCATTCATAAGTTTATATGTCAGCAGTTCAGCTTTCCACCAACAAGCTCGCGAGGTCTACAGGTCACAGAGCCACTAGTTATAAGTTGTTCAAAATCACACACCAATCAATTCATTCTATCAATCCAGGCCTAATGTTTTCAATGCCATATGCTCACTATATTCGCTAGGCACGTAGGTCTATCTAGCTAGCCCCTTGCGGAGGAGTGGGGGGGGGGGGCTAACGCGCAGGTACTAGTTAGGTCAATGACGGCCTTTGACTCCACCGCTGCATCGGGGGGGGGGGGGGGGGGGGGTTAACTAGGTCACAATAGTACATAGCACCCTATATACACAGGAATTGTAAGGTCGGTGTGAATATCGGTATACTGAATTGCTGGCGGCGATTTATTTGACTGGTTTGTGTCTAAGGTCAGTCGCATAAAAAGAGATGAAATAACCGGCCAAGTGCGAGTCGGACTCGCTCACGAAGGGTTCCGTACCATTATCTATAAAAAACCGCAAAAAAAATAATGTATGGGAGCCCCCCCTAAATATTAATTTAATTTTAATTTAATTATTTATTTTTAAGTAAATAATATACTCAATATATTTTTAACATTTTAAGCGTCTACCTGCTACCATTATCAATATCGAACAAAAATGAGCAAAAAAATCACGTTTGTAGGAGCCCCCCTTAATAGTAAATTTCTTTTGATTTTTAGTATTTGTTGTTATAGCGGCAACAGAAATACATCATCTGTGAAAATTTCATTTGTCTAGCTACCACGGTTCATGAGATACAGCCTGGTGACAGACAGACGGACGGACGGACAGACAGCGAAGTCTCTGTAATAGGGTTCCGCTTGGCACCCTTCGGGTACGGAACCCTAAAAAGGTTTGCTGTCTTCCGGTAAATCAATGTCGTTGAGTGGATGACATATACACATACATATCCTGTCGTTAATTGTTTGCTAAACTAGGAACTTGTGTCAGCGATTTTATCAAGAGTCACACACGGGAGTGTGTCAAGTCAAGCTTACGAGACCACGAGTCGACGATACCTTAATCATAATAATATTCTGCAATGCACAGAAATATAATAATACATTGACAAGAAATATTAATTGACAAGAAGTATGAGTTTTGAGTTTTAAAATGTATCCTGTCCATCCTGGGTTTGCTGGAAGAAATCTCTTTTTAGAGACAAGCTTGCCTTTGTTCATGCCTTTTCTGTATTGTTTGTGTTTTTTTTTTCTGATATGTGCAATATATACGAAATATCATACTCTTATCCCTAGAGATGGATGAAATTTCTTTGGTTTCTGTGACGTTTTATTTCTAACAATATTTACTTTTTACTATGTACGCGCGTTATCAAACGTCTTTCTTATTTATTTATTTTTTAATTTAAAATGCATTCGTGCAGTACGAAAAAAGAAACATGACATTAAAACAATTGAAGATCAAAACTGTTAATTAGAAAATGCAGCCGATGTTAATGAATTGAACATTTATCTCATTATCTTCTAAATAAATGTTGAATTTAATTTTAACCTTGACTCGAGCCGGGCGCAGAATGTTAATGTACAATTATGCAGTTAAAACGTTAACCCGTGATTACGTGAACGTCGGATCAATTAAAAAGAATTAATATAGAATTTAAATACAGGTATTTTGAAGATGAAATTGCTGCTGGATATTACCCATTAAACTGAAAATTATATGAAGGATCAAGTTCACGCGTTTACATTCACTTCAGATTTTTGTATACGAGATGACTTCAGAAGTCACCCTTAGAGCCTGACTTCATGATCGTCGATATGATACAGTAAAGATTTCTCGTCAAACTTAAATTGTTCATATGAATAATTATGTTAATAAAATTATGTTCTAAATATCGGCACCATTTCTAAAATAAACTACATTTGATTAGTTGTTACTTACTTACTTACCCTTCTGGTCAATCATACATAATTCGTGTTATCCTTGATGGTTTCAATAAAAGTAGTTGTTATTTAGGGTTTCGAACTGGACAGAAATCAGTGGCATAGTCATTAACAGGCATAAATAATTTAGGTGGATATAAATTTAGTATTAGCTAAGCCCTGTTCAGTGCTCATACTTATTATAGGTACCATAATGTTACTATGGAGCCTTCGCTCATGTAAAAGTAGATAGAATGTCTAAGTCAGCTAGGCCAGTAGGAGCCAAGGCTAGGTTGTTGGGCATAACCGAGCTAACTTCAACTCTATTAACTATTTGATAGAGTGCAAAGTTCCTCTCGTGCATCTTCAATGACGTTCATTGACTCCGGCGGTCGATGCCGGCGTAGTGCATTTTCCTTCTCTGTTTTCATACATTGGACTTAAGAAACTATTGATGTTATTTCCATGCTATTTCGCCATAATGTAGCTACACGAAGAAGTCTAGAAGATTCTTCATAGGCTGCATTTAATAATGAAGTAGCCTAGCCTAGTAGTAAGTTGAGGTAGGATCGGGGTTCTCATTGTGTATGAAAGAAGAAATTAAATGAAAATAACTACTAACATACATAACGCTTCACCCTTTCCTAGAAGGATTTCTACACATAATCTAAGTTAATTTGTTACCGTTATGTATCTGCCTGTTTGTGAATGTTTACGTTTGTTTATGTTTACTTTCCCTGTCCGATTTGATTTTAATTAAAATAATCATCAATTTGCCGATAAGTAACGAAGTATTTTCGGAAAAATCAATTGTTCACCCCGCGAAAATATAATGCAGCAGAAGTGTTGTTTCATCCGTCTACATCGCCACTCTCACTTGGCCCGCTCCCCTCCCCTTCGTCTCTAGCCAATCAGCCCGCGATAGGGGGTCGAGCGAAATGTCAGAGTTCCCCACAAATTGGTCGGTAGATACGTGAGGTACGGAGCAGCTCGTGACCCAATTTCGCAGCTGCTGGTTTCAGCAGTGGCGCGGGCGTACGCGGGGCGAGCGCGGGCGCGGGGCGGGCGGCGTGGCGTGTCAATGCCGTTCGTTGACTCGCAGTAGCAGCGGCGGCGGCGGCGGCGGCGGCGGCGGCGTCGTAGCGGCCTCCGCCTTACATAACCATCGACAATGAGCGGCCAGCGAATGCGTGTGATGCCATACGTAATATTTGATGCGAGCACACAGATAGAGCTACTGTGATGCGCGACGAGCAATCTAGAGAGGCCTTCTGGAAGCTTCACAGAATTAATATGGTTGAAATTAAGAAAAAAATCTCCTAGATTTCCTATGAATTGCTTTGAAATCCAAATTTGCCTATTTCGAATACAGAGGAGAGCATGTTTGCCTTCTTCGCGATTATTATCTATACCTTCATGATCAACTTTTTTAGGCAGATTCAAAAATATTTAATATATCTGCTTGTACTATCTACTTAAATTGTCCTTAAAGATCGATACGTCGTCACTGCGATACGAAGACCTTACAATGTAATCCTATAGACATACCTACCGCCAAGAAAACTGGTAAGGCTAAATAGGGTACCTAGCTTATTATTATGCATTGGAATAGCTAGACCTAACTGCCGACCTAGGTCAATATGCTTATTATAGCAGACTTGTGTGTTGACATCGAGAATGATTTTAAATGTCAAATATAAAGCTTTATTATACATATTTAAAAAAAAAAACAGTGGCACTAAGTGCACCCACTGTAAAAATGTAAATGTAGCCCATTAATGTCCCCACCGAGGGGCACAGGCCTTTACCCGGATCCGAGTAAGATTGAGCCATACTCCACCACGCTGGCTCAGTGCGGGTTGGTGGAGGGGTTTTACGACAACGAAGTAGTGATAGTAGCCGGGACCTAGAGCTTACATGCCATCCGAAACACGGAGTGTCCGATAACTCATCTCATTGGTACATGGTCAGCACCGGAATTCGAACCTGCATCTCCTGCGTGAGAAGCAAGGTGAAACCCACTAGACCACGGAGCACCTCACCCACTGTATTTTTCTTAAAATATTTTCTGCTAGATGAATCTCAACAAAACAAAAGACAATAAAATAAACCATAAAAAATCTTAACTAAAGGTCATACTAATAAAATAATGGTGAATATTGAATGAAATTCAAATGTGTAATTATTAAACATATTTCTATTGAAGTGGTTTTAGTATTATAAAAATAAGAAAAATTATCATGTAGAAAAATTACCTACCTCTTTTAATATCCAGCAGGATAATATGCCGGACGGCATTGTTAAATTGTCATGGTTTTGAAAATAATAAATTATGGACTCCCCAGGAATTTACATTTGACACGTTTGACACATGCCATTCCTTCGTCACCGGCCCATCAGATATATTGAGTGGGGTTAGCACCACTCTACATTTGGGTCAAATTCTCGCATACGCAAGGTGCAGTACCTAACCCTAACACAAGTCACAAGTCCCAGCACGCACAGCTGAAACCCTGAATGGGATGTAAAGGTCTGGGGGTGATGGGCGGCTGGGCGGGCCACAACAAAGGCTAGCGTAGGGGCGGGCGCGGCCCCACAGCTAGGCGACGACGACGTGGGTGCGCGCGACGCGACCGAAGCCGCGCGCTCGGCCCTAGCGAGCGAATGCACCGAGCGCCACAGCCTCACGCAAACAAAACTTTAGTTAGTAACCTACTTCCGTGCGGGCACCAGCCGACGGCGCTGGATCGCTCACTCGCCGCTATACTACTTGCTCATTATACAGCTATAACACTTATAATGGTGGCCTAATAGACTATTAATGACGGCCACACTTCAGTGATGAACAATTTCCGTAAATGTTTCAATAGGCGGCGCCGAAGCCGTTGCGTTTGAAATTCTTGAATGGACGCCATAAAAAGTCTCTCAGAACAGCAAGGAAAATTGAACAAAATGATCTATGGTGAGATTTAGACAGATGTTGTGTTGTTGTAAAGCTTTATTTGTTAAGTTCATTGTTTTCAGCACACGAGCATGCCTGCTTGGTGGCAGTAAACATAGGTGTTTATTTACATATCTTTACTAAGCACCCCATCTACAGTTAGCAACTGCAAGACATGCCTTTTTCTCATCAACTCTGATGTTTTCTTATTTATTTTCATGAAATACTTCAATGCACTTCTCCAACTTTTGCAAATACCTATACTTACATGTTCTACTGCATTCTTATGTAGGTAGGCACCTATATCTTCATTCAGCTTCTGAATTCAGGTGACTTGAACCTAACACGAGTAACATAGAAAGGTCTTTACAATTTATTTAGTAATTAAAATAATCACGAAATCTTAACCATCTTGTAGTATGCCGATATTACTCAGATAGTACCAGTTACTGTTGTACTTATCAGCTATGTTTTCTGTCTATCCTGTCTATAAGCCTATGGGTAAGGTAAGGTTTAGCAACATCTATTTTGTAACGTGGTTGATCTCACACGGCGGCCATATTGGATCTTTTGGTTGGTCAACTACTAATGCCCTCTAGTGAAAAAACGCACAAAGTTAAATCGGATAGTGTTGTCAACTAATAATATGAGCACCATCGCAGAAAAACCTTAGCGATGATAAAATACATGTTTTTATCTACACTAACAAGTTTAAAGTGAGTTAGGTGATTGATGGCAATAGACACTTATCGAAATGCCCATGGCACTTATTTATACCCTGTAATATCTAAAATTTCCTATACAATGAACAACTTCAGAAAGTTCTAGAGTATCTGCGACTGATACGTTCGTTAGGCTTAGTAGGTACCTATACCACAACACAGTAGGCTACATCTCTACCTGGACGTACTTACCCAGTTTTTCAAATACTTACTTCAAGTGTTTAAAGATTTCGCGACTCTCAGAAAGATTTAAGAGTTGTTTTGCTAAATAGAGTCCTTAAATTTTAACCTTGCATCTAGATCATTACTAAATCGTATTTGCATCGATAAGCTTAAACAGACATATTCTAATCTAAATTCATTTGATGATCTCACAGATATTTTAAACCGCGATACGATACTAACCCTCAGTTAACTACTAACCTACACACATACGCTTGCATTCATCATTAATACACAGACAAATTGCTCCAAGTGTGTTTAGGGTTGCCGCAAATGTGCGTGACGCACACACGTGTTCTGTGTCGGTGGCGTGCGTGCGTGATGATGAGTGATTACGTGTGCTGGTGTTAGTGAGGATTTTGTCGAAAACGCGAGCACCGACTGGTTGGTCGACGTGTGGGCTCCCGCGAAACTAGGTCGGGTCAGTGACCCATATGTTTATCTACGATGTTGCGGCTGCCACGAGAACTATCGCGATGCGATGCCAGCGCCACCAAAGCGCGCCTTTATCTCTGCGGTCGCGTTTTTCAGGTTATCGGCTGCGCAACCTGTCACTGCATTCCTGATAACATCATAACTCAAAACGTTTCGGGCGCCCTTTCCCTGATAAACAAATACCGTTTCTTTTCCGTTGTTCTAATAATATATTTCACCGACCAATAACGTTTTTGAAGCAACTAGCGACTAAACGTTAGCAAACGTGGCAAGGCAGCGCCATCTACTTTTTCAGCAACTTTTTTGTAATCATGAGTGGCCGAGTGGCCATAGCAATATTAAATGTTCTCTTGAACAGGGTCTTATCTCGGTACGATACCGATTCATAATAAATTAACTACTTTTTAAAGCATTTCACTCGAGTTATCTGAAAAGAAACGACGGCATTTCGCGGACTTTCTCTTTGGCATTTTAAAACGCGATTTGAGTCTCAAGATCGATCCTTCGGATAAGATCTTGCTGACGGCTGTTATGTGTGCAATACGTATACGGTATACAAATTAAATTTTACCAGTATGTTCTGCTCGCGTTCTCGGGCCTCGTGAGCTCGCTCGCCAAGGACCGGCGAAAGCGAGTGAAAGGATGTGCAAATGACGTCACCCTGCTAACAACTACTGCTCTGAGTTTCACTGATATAGTATCTACTTATTTGGAGGCTTTCAATGGTTACCTCGAGGAAACAGCAGCCATTTGCAAAATGACAAGTTTTACCGATTTACCGATTTATTTTTGGAATATAATTTTATCAGAGTTGTTAGATTTTGAAATGACTGCAAAGAACGATCATCCGTTAACAGAACCTTGACCAAACACCGGCGCATCGGGACAAAACAATTAGTACCTCAAAACGTCTACCTTCAAACGCTCAAGGTGTCTATAGCCCTTCATTTTCGTTAGCGTCTTCCATAACTCCATATACAAAATATCTTTATGGAGGTGAACGCAAGGCTCTTGTCATAATATTTTATTGTCGTTTTGTCGCCTCCGTACATAGGCATTACGTAATTAGAGTGAGTAAGATAGGTAATTGTTGTTGATTAGTAAAGGGTAGTATGTCTAACACGCAATGCTAGGTGAGGTCGTACTCGTATCGGCTGGCTAGTCGTACCGGCGAAGTCAGTCAACGCACTCTGGCAAGGTCTCTACATTATGACGAGTATATGTATGTTTGTATCAAAATATACAAACTTATTAATAAACCTCTCTCTCGGTTAAATATGTAAGTATGTGTAATAATAATATGTATTATACTAGAATAGTCTTATTGTACGCGCAATTCTTCCCCTGACCTATTTGCTTTGGTTTGCTGGAAGAAATCTCTTATTATAGATCAGCCCACCTTTGTACATATTTTTCTATCTTAAGCCATTTTTACTGTCATGTGAGTACAATAAAGAAATTACGAATTACGAAGTGGAAAAATGAAGCACTACAATCGAGTGTGGACTTTTTTCTATGAAATATGGAAAGATGCTTTCATCTTATGGCGTCACTTTATACTTATGTAATGTTTTTTGGAATTACTTCCTTGATCGTATGATCTTAGAAACGAAATAATAAAACGCTCCCAACTCTGAGGGTTTTCTCAGCACACAGTCGGTTTCGCATCATCATATCTGTAATTTTCACGCGTTTGTCATCTTAGAGCTGGAGGGTTGTAAACTACCTTAATTATGAATAACGTGAAAAACATGTGAAAAGTGTGTTTACATTACGATCAGTTTTACGTTACTGAGTATCTACGACTCCTCACATTGTGTTCACTCTCTATATTGTATAGTACCAGCTCAATAAACATATGGTAGTTAGAAGCCGAGCTGCGTAGTACACCCGTGAATAGTAACTGAAGAATTCAATTAACGTTATCGTTCGTTACGGATACATAAATGTAACAGATCCATAGTTTATTCATGTGAGATTATAAAGTACTTGTGAAAAGACCAGTTATTTTCTGGAAACAAAAGACTAATGTAAATAGTTGAAGGGATCAAAACGCTTCTAACTAAATCTCATCTGTCAACCGGGTAATAATAGTTGGTCTGGTGGAACAAATAAAAAATCCCCCTGATTTTGGCTTTGCTGTAGTCGGGTAATAAATAGTAGATTGTTGCACAAGGGACGTAAGAGAGCCATTTCGGACGAATGTCTAATTTGCGCATGTGAATTAGCGCAGGTCGCAAAGGGCGCTAACGGATCGAGCGAACCCGAGATATTTAGACGCCCGAGAAAACGAAGCGAGCGAAGGCGAATATAGCTTGAGGGTGAAATAGCTACCTATGATATGACCCGAGGTAAGCATTCTACTTTACATCATTCAAGCGAGGTAAATAAAACATTTATACAGATTGACATATAAAAACTTAAACGGTTTTTTTTTCATTTTCTCCAAGGATATAAAATAATTGTTTTTGACGTGACAACGTCTTATAAATTGGTTTGCCGGGTGACACTTCAAGAAACTGCGTTACGCTCCGCTCACGTTATGCGCTCACAATGAGAGCGAGTGAGAGGCACGCGTCCCTTCCACTCGGGCATGGTTAGCCCGCCTAAGAGCGAGAGAGACAGACATAAAAAGTGAAAGGCACGCGTCAAATATAATTCTTTGTATAAATAAATGTTTTAAATTGTTACTATTATTTCATCCTTCTTCCTACTATACGAATGAATATTCATATTAAAATTATTTTACCACTCAAAGTCGTTGTCACGTAAAACTTTCGCCCGTATACCGACTTTACAGGCAACCAATTTTTTTTATTATAGTGTATTTTGTCAATACCCGTGTTTTGACACCCTAATTTAGAGTCACGACCCAAAAGTCATCCTGTATATCTCTGGATGATAAGAATACAGAGGTGTGATTAAAAAGCTATCCTAACAGGGTAGGGTCCTACATCACCAAATAGTCTTTGTTGTTGATGTTTCTACGTATAATTTGAGCATAATTATGTACTCGTTCTTTATATTGTTTGTTAGTATCTAATTCTAAACTCATTATTCACTTTCACTCAATGCGTTCAGTACGGCTTTCGGTTCTTTGCAGGCGAAATAGAGAAAATGGTCACATTTATTAATGATACACTAGTATTTTACAATCATTACTATGGCAAGTGTATGCAAACGGATGTTGTTACAACGCATAGGCAATGCTGTGCGTTTTCGAGGTCATAGAACAGGTAAATTATATGGATCTTATATTGAAGCTGATGTATGGACAAAAATCTAACGAAAATGTGGTTACTTATGTGCCAATTCAATAAAGAAGTCAACCAAGTATATTTATAACGTATATAGTAAAGTGTACAGGTTTTTCTAAGGTCATTGGTCTGGGATTAGCGTATTGCTCGTCACCCTTACATTTTCTGAAAGAGAAAATACATTAAAGTAAAGGATAATTTAAACGGAGATTAATTCAGACGCACGTGATTGGCTGAAATGAGTTTGACATTGACGTCTATTTCATTTGATCGCCTAGTTTGTTTGATTTTGATTTGCTAGTTTATCAAAGATGTAATATGGCATTTCTTAAGCACCTCAGTATAGCACACTTCTGAAAACTATGTAAAAAACTACAATATTCGCCGTTTTAGTTGATGGTCTGTCAGTTGTGGCAGCGGATGCGGTGGGTGTGTATGACAGCTCACACAGAAATCACACATCACATCTACCAGAGCTTTGTGGCAACAATGGTGATTGAAGTGCGCTTACGCATCCCAACCAAATATAATTTCATAAATCAAGAGTTAATTTTTTTATTGACCATAAAATCATAGAGATTACTTACTTAGTAAACGTCTAAATATGATAATAATATTTTTTGTATACTACCGCCCGTTCGGAAGTTGTGGGCTTAGGGATGGAGCAAAAAAAGGGCAAGAAATTCTCCGTACCTCTTTTACAATATGAACCTGGGGATATTGCTCATAAAAATCGATTAATCAAAAGAATCGATACACCCTTTAAACATTTGTGAATCGGAAAGATGTCTAACATTTTATTCTTGATTCTTCAGTTACCTTGAAAATGAAATAATAATATCTTTAAGCGCGGAGTGGAGTATGGCTCAATCTTACTCGGATCCGAGTAAAGGCTGTGCCCCTCGGTGGGCTACATTTACTTTACTTTTTAAGCGCTAATAGCAGTGATGGTTATGACAACTCTTTTCTTAGTTAAATTGTTTTGGTAAAATCCCTAAGTGTTTAAATAGTGGATTTTATGAAGTTTTAGGTCAGCTGTCAAGTTGCTTCTAAGCATAGATAGAGTATTGTTTATATCATGTTAAACTCATTTCAGCCAATCACGAGTACCTAGCTATTTTTAATGAATCTTCGAATAAATTGCCTGTTAAATTTGACCATTCTTTCACTAACTGGTGGGTTTTATCTATTTTGTAAGACAGTAGATGTATTCAATGTGGCTATGTATTTATTACCATCAGAAATACTTTAAAAATATGGATTGTTATCTCAGTCGTTGCTATTGATTTAAATATGAGTGTGAAACGATGCACGCTCCCACAGGTTAAGCGGACAACGCATGCTTATTGTAAATCGTTCACATGAGTAGGTTTATGGCTGCAATAACTCAGGCAAGAATACTAATTAGTAAAGCCACAAGTTACAATTATATAAGTACACAACCGTCCGTCTAAAGTCCAGAGCCCGCGATTTTTAACCTACCTAAGGCCGAGACTCCACCAAAGCGGAGATGTGCAATATTTGTATGCGCGATGGAAACAGCTCACATCTCCGCTTCCATGGCGCCATACAAATATTCCACATCTCCGCACATCTCCGCTTTGTTGGAGTCCCGGCCTAACCCATGCTTCGGGATAAACTTCAAAACAGATAGGTAATCTGCAAAACCTATGAAAAAACAGAACAAAAGATCGGGGTCTTTTGTGAACGTTGCGAGTAAAATTTAAACCAACATTGGTAAATATCCCATTTTTCCTATCAGTGTTCTTGAGAGTTGTTATATTGTTATTTGTAGTTTTACGAAATAGGCCGTAGTTGTAATAGGGTTTCCCACGCAGCCTCCGTAGGCTGAGCCGAGTGGCCTTCGTAGGGAACCTTTGTCGGCGCCAGCGCAGCGACAATGCGGAGTCATGGACGTTTACTAACTATTGTCACCGAGTCTACTAACTATAACTAGTCATACTGAGAGAACATTTAATAATACATCTCTGTTCTCTTTAAAGCTTGCAGCTAGTTTATGCTAATTTCGCTACCTACGGAAAATCTATTGAAATATCTAGTTTTAGCTCACTTTGCTGCTTTTACGATAAATGCTGCCACTGAAAGCTTTCAATTTAGTTTAAGCTCATTTCGCTATACCTAATTAAAACGAGGTCGAAAAATAGTTGTCTATTTATAAGTACAAATAAACAACCTACCGAATTCAAAAACCATCTGAAAGGAACATTGATATACATACATACATAGATAGGTCAAATTTATGAAAGTCATACCTCAATACATTAGAAATTTACAAAGTAAGAAACCATTGACAGGGAAGAGGAAACACAACAGTCAGCCATAAATAAATAAGCTGTTGCAAAATTGCAGGCCAACTTTCTTGCGGCAGCAAAAGTTATCCAACTTTCATAAAGTCAACGACCCCATTGGACTATTGAAAACTATATCATATTTTCCTCTATATATTTTACATACTGACCTTTCGCTCATTGGATGCGTCAGTCACAACGTGACGTAATCTGGTACATAGAGACTGCCAGAGTGGTACTCACACACGAACGGGTTTCTATGCTGGTGTGTTCGTACACAAGTGTGAATGTATGGGTACAAGCACGATCAGCGGCCATCGAAAGAGAAAGTGGTATGGTAAGGTCTCCTTGATGTCTTCTAGTGACTAGTGCGGTGAGATTTGGTAAACTTGAAATATCGATGTTTTTGTTTCGATAATCCAATAAATCATTTTCCAAATTAGGCATGGGGTGGGCTACCTAGCTTATTCAAGGCATATACTTGACACAAACAAACATAGGTAATTAAACAAATATTGAATTAAAAAAATATGTTGCATAGATGATACATAACTGTGTATAAGAAATTATTGTGTGTTTCAACGTTTAAAAGTGTCAAAATGTAACAACAATAATTCTCTGATTCTCTCTCTCTGATTCTCTCTCTCTCTATTTCTATGTTTTTCGCGCATTTCGATATACGGAAATCGACACCTATATCGAGTGGTTTTATATGGGAATAACTCGACATAGGTGTCAATATCCTACTATCGAATGCGCGAGAATCATATCATACCCCTGCATTTTACCGACATATTCGATAAAGTAAAACAAAGCGAGACGGCACAGCACTACCACAGACATTACGGTGCAGTCGTCGTGAGAGTGACGTGATCAAACCCACGGGAAGTACCGTTCCGGCGTACACCGTGACTCGGTGCTGCTTCTTGTACAAACAGTCCCGTTGTCCGAGCACGCCACTGCGCGTGGCCCGGTCTCGCCACTCGTTCAAGAGCTAGCCACAATTACTTTCGCTTTCAGCACGCCTTTTTACCAGTCGACGCTATTCTCTACGGTCCTTTTGTTGGGAGCAACAATACGGTAAAAGCAGAACTTTCTTCGCGTTTAAGTAGTTACATGCTGTAATTTATTGTAATTGCTTTTGAATGAGATTTCCTTACGTTATGCTACAAGCTACGTATTCACATTACTTGTTTTAATGAACCACAAGTTCTTAGATTCAAGACCTCGCATATTAATGAGTACACTTATAGACACTTTCATGTTCATCGTGTCATGTTAAAAGGTTAACTCTGTCATGTCGAAAATTGGCTATCTCTGCATCTCAATGTACACAAAACAAACGCTCATCAACATCACCAAAAAAAGTTTTTGGAGCCTTGACCACGAGTGACTGACATTAAAACGTGCGCCTTTCACGCCTCCATCAGGTGGTTGTATAACTGACTTTCCATTTCTTCGGCTATGGCTCTGATTCGGCTCAGTTCGGCTCTGTTCGGATTGGTTCGGCTAGCAACTCTTGCGACACCCCCGGACTCAGCGGTTTAAGGTCGCAAATATGTGGCAATTTTCCCATTTCGAAGAACAAACCTTGACCTAGGATTTAAATTTAATTTCGACAATCTTTCGCTCTTAACGCCATGTGTTGCAAATTGCTTGCTTGGCACGCTCATTTGAAACATAACAGACGTTCTGCATGCTCGTGATCATGATCAATGAACATAAGCAACTTAGTAACTCGTACATTAGCAAGGTAGAATTCACAAATAAAGAGGTCCCTTTGTCGTTTTTTGCACAAAGTGTATACATAATCAAATAATCAATCTAACACAGTATAAACGAGATTTCCATATTTCCGTGGAAACGTCGAGACGTCGTCGGTCTTAAAAGTGGGGGGAGGCAGCGCAAGCGGCGATGCTGTCGCGGCAGAGTCAGCGGGTGGGGGCGCTTGTTGCGCCACGACTCACCAGTGAACTCTTTACGCAACCCGGCCATTCACCCCGGAAGGCGTTTTCCTAGCGCAGTGTGTTACTGTGGCGGTGTTCGCGTGACTCCACTCCACTGAGTGAGCCTCGCGTGAGGGACACAGTGCACCCTGCCCGGATCCTAAGCCACTCACTGCAAGAGACCTAATTCTTGTGTTACATGAGACAATTATGAGATGCATTAGCAGGCGCTTAGCTTTTAGCATTGACGTAGTACTTGACGCCATTGCATACGAGCGACGTCCTAGTTGCCATGAGTTGTGCTTTTGAGTTAAACCATCTCATGGTTTAAATTTGTTTAAATAATGTATGTTATTCAGTATGCTAGACAATGTCAACGTTCTACCAATGGTCAAAAGGTATCAAGAAAAAATAAACATCGAAGGTTTGCCTCTTATAAAATATTTCACTCACACTCACTATTCAAAGGGCCCATAGACATGTTACAAATCTTCACATAATTCTTGACCATTTTGTTCAAAACACCATGTTGTTTACGACTCGAGTGACGTAATCGTTGACCGACATGGATTCTGGAACTCAAATGCTTCGCGTATCTTTCACCAAGCTTGAACATTTTAATGATCATTATCCATTCAACACTAGCCAACTAAAGAGCCACCAACTTAGCTGGTCATATGGGAAAATATGGAACTACGGCTTTGTTATCCGCCATCAAAGAGATGGACATTAATCATACATTAATCATACATTATCTCCATTGTCCACCATTATGAAGACCTATGACACTAGCGACGCTATCAACTGAACAGCTAAGTTGGCACTATTTAATGTTAACACACCTTCGTCTGTATATCCCAGGGAGCACTTATCCAGTGGAGAGCGCATAGATACATTTTCCTGAAACGCAACTAACCAATTTACGGGCGGCGGCGGGGGACGAGGTAAGAGAGCTATGATTGGTCAGCCGCTGCGAAACTGTCTGGCGGCCCGTCATCGTACATAGGTTGCGTATTCGAACGTTTGTTGAAAACAACAAACGTTTGGTGAGCCGCATTCCCCCGCAGGCGCAGTCAATTTGATATATACATAGTCTCTGGCATATCCCAAAAACCAAAGCATTCAGTTTCTATGCTACTTGTCACGGTATGTGGGTTGCAATATAGTTTTCCGAAATAGCTCAGTGAGGAGTTACTAAAATGAAACGGTTTTTGTTATTTTTAACCGGTGTGTCCGAGACGAATGTGCTTTTACGCGTAGGTACTATAACAAAATCGGTTTTGCATGTCTACGTGTTACTCATGGTCACGTTAAGAACGGTCAAGTGCGAGTAGGACTCGCGCACAAAGGGTTCCGATCACACTTGGAGAGCGTAACACGTGCAATTAGGTTTCAACAAAAAAAACTAAAGTATGATGTCATCCATGTACACCAAATTCAATATTTTTGCAGAAAGGCAGATTTTTGCAGTTTTCAGATTTTTCCTTTACTTATGTGCTATAAGACCTTGCTTTGTGCCAAATTTCAGGCCTACGGGAAGTATCATAAAGGTTTTGGGTCCATTGCGATTACTATGAAAATCCAAAAAAATTACCGCATAAACGGTCGTAGCGTTCGATTGCATTGACCTACCTAGAAGGTTGATTTTTTCAAAGCTATATGATATATTTCAGCTTGATGCATCCACGCATTCTTGATGTAAAAGTCTTGACACACAGACAGACGGACAGACGGACGGACAACAAAGTGATCCTTTAATGCCTGGCCTTCCACTAAGAAAGGGAAATGGGAGGAAAAAGAGCCAGCGGGCTGAGCGGACCGGACTGCATACAAAAAACTCTTTCTCAGTAGGAGCACTTGTATGCAGTTCGCCATTGCGAGTTGAGCGGACTCCGTACGGAGTCCATTCCGCTCGCAGTGGAACGCCGGCATTAGGGTTCCTTTTTTTCCTTTCAAGGATCGGAACCCTTAAAAAGGGACTATATATAATTGAAACAAAAAGTAAACTTTAGAAAAAACCGACTTCCACAAACCCTATTTGATTAGATTGAGTTTAATACAAACTGTTACCCCTTATACAAATTAAGTAACTTAATTTGGTCACACCTATCTCAGTGCTACCCCACGCTACTAAGGAACCTCTATACAAAGTTTCATGACTCTAGGTCCACCGGTTTAGGCTATGCGTCGCCAGCCTATCAACCACGCATTGTATTTGTACCAAGTATTGAGCAGTTCTGGTGGCCATATGTGGTCTTCATCAGCAGTTCCGCATCACAATATTATGCTTACCATGTGCATTTGCACGAGTTATTACTTAAAACACAAAAATCACTATAGGTCTGCCTATAATATTTGAAGAGTTCCCTCGATTTCTCCAGGATCCCATCATCAGATCCTGACCTGGTGTCAATGGGACCAATGGGAAGGTAAACCCTTTCAAACAAAAAAATAATTTTCCAAATCGGTCCATCCGTCTAGGCGCTATCGGGGCACATACATAAAAAAAAAAAATAATATCCGGACGAATTGTAAACCTCCTCCTTTGGGAAGTCGGTTAATAAAGGACGATACGCTTTAATATAGTTTGATAAAATTACGTGGTACTGACTGACGTCAAATTGCTTATCGTTTGGTTACAATTACAATTGCCAAATCATTAGCACTTTATATTTCGTTAATGTTTCATAAGAAAAAAAAAAAGCTCGGTGGTCTAGTGGGTTTCATACTTGCTTCTCACGCAGGAGATGAAGGTTTGATTACCGGTGCTGACCATGTACCAATGAGATAAATAAATTTATCTTGATTACGCTACACGGATGCTCTAACGGTGTGATGGAAAACATCGTGAGGAAACCTTCATTACTCCATAGCTGCGGCGATGGGCTTGCTGTCACGCAAAATGGAGAATTGAATCACTGGCTAAAAGAGGGCACAGTTGTGCCTCTGCCACCCAGTATGGGATGCGTGACGCTATGTTATGTTATGTTTATAAGTGTCAATCAGCTTAGGAGCAGCGCGCGCGCATGTTACGTAAAGATGTACCACACTGGCCGTCCTGACGCGCGGGCCATCTCTAAAGGAAGTTAGAATGACCTGAACTTAAATTGGTATAAGTATAATTAAATTATAAAAGCTATGTCCCAAATATTATGAAATACCTGCGTCCTGCATTCCAGTACCGACTGTACATAACAAAAAACGCCGTGTATGACTCTATTTAGCGTAATGCTCTAACTAGTGATTACAGTGAACAAAATGCTTTTTTATTTTTATTTTTTAAACATGTTTATTCATTTAAAACTGCCATGTTACTTGAATTGAATAACCTTGTAACTAAATCGCACCACAGATACTATAATATTATATCGCACCGAGTCACATTATAATGAATCATCCTCCTGTTTCTCTACATTTATCTAAAGTTGTGTACTTAGTTCGTATGATCACTATTGATCACACACGGAGACACATAACCTGTAATAAGACAAGTTCAACGTGTCAAACCAACACTGTTGTATTGTATGGGGAGACCTTTGCTTTGCTAGTTACCACACAAAGCGAACGGCTACTTCTTGGCAACCGCTAAAAGCCCTCGACGATTGCTCAAATATCAAATTGAAACACAATTTAGAGATCATCGTATACCTCTATCTCATTGTTCGTAGCATTACCCAACAGAGAGTACAAGTGCTAATAAATTAAAACATCTCTTTATATCGCCGTCCCAAATAAACAGGGTTGAAAGACCTTTACGTAATAACCCAGTGGTTACGTATGCCGAGTGAGAGGCAATGTCAGGTGTTGCAATCCAACTATTATTGTGACTAGTAAGCAGTTTTGGATCCGCCTCGTCTTTTGTTTACGGGTCGTTTTATTTCAGATTCAACAAGCACGACGATAACAAATTCATACAAGATCGTATTGTCTGCGGTAAAACGTATCACTACATGGCTGTATTGAAATCCAGAAACAATTCAATACACGAATACAGTATGTTTGTATTCCTCGTAGGATTGATGTTTAAAAACGCAAAACGTCTTCCTGAATGACGTAGCGCCCTACGGGCGGGCGGGCTGGCGCTACGACTTTACTACGAAAGCGTTACGAGCTCCGCTACGGCAGAGATCGGTTCTTTTATTATATGATTTTTTTAACAACAACACTTATAAATGTTTATTATATCTATATAAGTTTCGTCATTCAACAAACTCAACATTGTTTGCGATGGACTTGGTAATGAATTTGATGATGAAGATTTCCCTAAAAAGTCTGATGTTGCATTTGATTATCGTCTGCTGTGGCGATGTGTAACTACAGTATGTGTGCCAAAAAGGTCAATGAACAGCCTCGGCGTTTCTACAACCGCGTTCCTAAATACAAATCGCTTAAGTATGGATTCGGTTGCTGTTCGAATTACTTAACTATACTATTGCAAATAAAGTTCACAATGCGCACCAACCATGTTGGATAGGAGACCTTCTATGTTGTCGGTTAAACTATGATATGCAAAGTTAGAACGGCCGTAGAATGAGTGTTAGAATTGCGGGACTGTAGCCCGTAACCAAATAACTTTAAGGCGTAGAGTAGTACAACAAGAGGTAAAGTTACGTCGTTTCTGAATGGTCTGTTGTTTGGCAGTGACGGCCAAAATGTTATTTTGTTTATCGTTTGCGCGCGTTCTTGACAGCGAAAAAGTGAAAACGGCTGCGGCGGCTGTGGATTGCGAAACCCCCCCGCAGTGCCCCCACTCTCCCTCCCCCTGAGGAAACTGCGCTCGCGCACTGCGCGACATACGACCATCTTATGTAATAGGAAATGTGCTGATGCATGTTTATGTACGGTCCGCATAAAAACGTGTCACGTGTTAACTAGCAGCCATTACAACCTGTTATGGAACATTCTGGAAACGACCATTGATATTGGTATTGATTGCAATTCTTTACCCGCTTTGGATGGAACTTACTAGACGTTGTACTGTACCTTTCATTTAATTATTCTACCTTCATTGTGACGTCATTTAAACTTTCCAAATGTAGATAATAATATCTATCGGTTCATCCTGGCTTTGGCAGCATTAACATCGGTTGTTAGAGTTACTTGCCAAATGCTGATGCACAATGCCATTGACATTACTATTGTTCATTGTTGGCGAAGACATATGTTTAAAATATTTTGCTGAGTTCATAATACTTAGACCCAGTTGAAGTAACCGGCTTAATCAGCATACAACATAATTAGCTGAATTAAGTAAATCGTTCTTTGTTGTTTTCTGTTTGCAGCCTTGAAATACCAATATCACAACTTCAATTTTGATTACACATCAATATTGAGGTTGCGATGCAAAATTTGTTTAGGTGCATTGCATGCATAGATGTGAGATATCAGTAAAAACACATATTTGTATATTTGCCCATACGAGCGAACCCGATTGTAACCTGTAAATATAGACCACATATACCTACAACATACGTTGAAAGTCGATCAGCTAAGGCTTGAGACTTGAACCAAAATGGTTTCTTTGTTTTCAGCAGGGTCAAATAAATCGACCAGCTCTTGCCTCGTTTTCAAACAATTTGCACAAGCTTAACTTGCCTACTTTATAACAATACAATCGACACGACCTACATTGTCGCGCCAAAACTAACGCCATAAATGAGTACTCAACAACACATTACAATAGTGCGTCTTGGATTAGATTGCACCTGAAGGGTGGCGCGACGGTAGCGTGCGAATCGTTCTATGGTACTGCCAGTATTTTTACTATACTCTATCCATGCTTAGAAACAACTTGACAGCTAACCTAAAACTTCGTAAAATCCACTTTTTAAACACAAGGCTGTTACTAAACAATTGGAAGGAATCAAAATTGTTTATTTATATGAACTAACAGAAGAGTTGTCATCGCCATCACTGCTATTAGCACTTAAATATATTATTATTGTATTTTCAACCATATTTAAGGTTACTGAAGAATCAAGAATAAAATTTTAGACATCTTTCCGATTCACAAATTTTTAAAGGGTGTATCGGTTCTTTTGATTAATCGATGTTTATGAACAATATCCCCTCACAAACAGGCTAAGATTGACATCTGTCAAGTTGTCTGTTATATTAGATTTATTTATTTAATCGTATAGCTCGAGTGAATAAGCTACAGGAGAATATTTGATGAACTAAATAGTTACATTAGATACACTATAGCAAGACCATAGAACGATAAAATGCCTACCTGTCAAATAAGTTTCCGCTTCTCGCCGCTCGGCGCTCGCATTCTTATCCAAGACGCACTTTAGTTAGTTGATTATTTGAATCGCATTTTCGAGGTGTTTGTTCGCTTTGGAGAGTTCATTCACCCCGTTATCGTTTGCGTCGACGACATTCGGATTACCACCGACACCTGCAAGGTGCGGCTGTTGTCGGCCAAAAAAACACATCTCAGCAATCTTCTGCTTCTTTTTACTGTATTTCCAGCGAGAGTTGATAGATGCCATGAGAATGTATCGTAATAGCAAAAGTCTCTATAAGCGTCACAATCTGTAGGACGGGCACTTGCCGAAGTGCAGTGTTTTACGAGAATCACAGGCGTGGCCTACAGATAAAGCAACATGTATGAAAGTCCTTCGTCGCCTCGCAATTTTTAATGCTTTGCTAAAAGAAATCTCTTATCATAGATAAGTTTGCCTTTGTACTTGGTGTATTCATTACAAGTTTTCTTTTGTGTTTTCTGTGTAGTCGAATAAGGACATGACGTAATGAAGAGTTTAAAAACTCTTCGCGAATAGATTGTAGCCAGGCACCACCACGCTGTGCGTCACTTTAATCGGTCAGCCATGTTTAATTTCTAGGTTCAATGTTACAATGAGTCACTCACTCCTAAATCACGCGTCAGGGCAACGACTTTGAAATCACGCCCCTTTAAAATAATGTAAATAGCTTTGGATCTCGTCTATTCTTGGCCTGTACTCAAATTCATATTTATTTATTTATTTATTTATTTTATTGGTCTTAAAAAAATCCACAGCTAATTACATTGTATTTAAACAGCTAAATTAAAACTTAATAAAAGCCAATAACGGATTTAAATTCCTTAATCTAAACATTTCGACATTTTACGGAGGTAAAACAGTGGAATAAACATAAAATTAAAAATTAAAAAGAAAATGAAAATGCACAGGTGAGAAGTGGGTGAGTGTGATGTGTACCTATAATTGTGGAGTAGTGTAGTGTAGTGCGGTGGTGTACACACCTGCTTAGCCCTACGACAGTAGTCTTGGGATCGGATATTTGGCAGCATTTGCCACTAAGCAGGGTGCGTGGATTATGAGTCGGAAAATAGTTGCTTCCTAAAAGCCAGTTTGGAAGAATGGAAAATGTCTATTTCCCTTTCCTTCAATACCCTATTATAATCAGAACGAATTCTGTTTATAACAGAGTTTTGCGCGTAGTTTGAGCGGCTCAAAGGGACGTGGAAGAGAGAGGTGTGTCTGGTTCTCTTAGTAGGAACATTTAGACGAAGTGCAGAGGCAGTCAGGTCCGAAGAGTCGAGTCGTCCATTGCAGATATCGTGAAGCAGCAGCATGTCCAGGAGGCTCCGTCTATCTTCGAGTGTCTGCAGCTTGTGATGCTCTAATAATACATTGTAATCCCTTTGATCACAACAGTTAGTAGTGCGATAGTGAAGATGTTTGACGAACTTACGCTGTATACTTTCAATTGAGTCAGAGTAGGTTTTATATTGTGGTCTCCAGATTGGGCTACAATATTCTAGAACACTACGTACATAGGAGTAGTAGAGTACCTTTAGACATAGTGGGTCAGTGAAAGCCTGGCCAGTTCGGAGGACGAAACCTAAGTTCTTATAGGCCTTATTTATTATAGCATCTATGTGATGTGAGAAGGTTAGCTTTGAATCAAGCAGAATTCCAAGGTCTCTTATTGTGTCAGCCTTCTCGATAGGGGTGTTATTTATTAACACGTTTCTATAAAACGAGTGAGTAATACATCTAAGAAACTGAGTTGTATTTGTATCGTACAGCGATATACATCATAATGTAATATATCTTATTTAAACTCTAATTACACATATTAAGTAAATAAGTAAGTTTATTCATGTAAGCACAATAAAATTTTACAATTATTTGTGGGTAGCGTCCCATACTAGAAAAATCCGTATCATGGGACACAGCTTTAGTTGCATCGTGCCTATGCAGGATGCCTATGCCTATCAAATTATTCATGTGAGGATGCAATGAAATCACTCTTGTTAATTTTGAATTGATATATTTAACACTTTTTATTAAACCACCTAAAAATTATTTCATTTTACAATAGGCTTGTGGCCTGTCGAGTCAAAATAGATACTTTTTATGAACTATCAAACGGAACTTTTGTTCCTGAGTTCTATGAAATAGTAACAGAATGACGTCATGTAAAAGTGCCATCAAATGCTGTCTTTTTTTGCACAAAATTGACTTTATAAAATATATCTGCTGGAAATATACAACTCTGAGAATGTCAAGCCATTTTGTACATAATGCTTCCACTTAAGACTTATTCCTAGATTTATTGGATTACCTTGGCCACAAGCCTATTGTGGAACATGATTTACTTATATTGCACAGATTGCATATCGGTTATTGCCCAGAAATTCGGCAACTAGATCGTGGTACTTATGTCTGTTTGTGTGAAAAATAGCCAAATGTCCGATATCGTGTGGTCTCAATCCGATATCCGGGCGTGATCTCTGGGAACTGCTGATAACGACTGGAATGCGAAACTTTCATTATTTGCTGTGTGACGGATCTCCACCTGTCACGCACGACATAAAATAGATAACTCAACAAAAAGTTACCCATGACAGCGCTGTTGACGATATTTATGGTTTAAAGATACGTACGTCACGTCTTTGTTCTCAGAAACTCTATATTCACGCTGAAACTGGGTGAAAACAGTGCTAAATCCAGTTCAGTCTTCTTCCTGTTTTGATCGTGCGTAATGGGGATATGGGTCGAGAGCAGAGCCTCTCCCTGCCTCTACCGGGATGCTGCCCGCACTCTATCCTATCGGGAGTAGAACTCGGCTCCCGTGAGCAGGCGTGGACGATATTTACTGCCACTGCCATGTTTTTCTAACAGAACAGTTAACCCAGTTTCGCGAGACCGCGTTCCCGGGTTATATATAACTAGCACGCTACATGACGATGCGCGCGCGCTTCTCTCGCCACGACGTATTTTTAAGGCGAGCTATACAGTCAAACAAAACATGCCGACTAGTTTACTTGAGCATAGCAGTCTACCTAAAATTAACGTTCAGCAATTGGTGCTAATGAACTCTAGTTTAATGTAATTCAATACAGAAGTGTGCCGTCGGCCCGACTAACCTTTCGGACAAACACTAGTATCTATATCTAGGTTACTTGTGGCGATGACTGTAGGTTCAGTTGTCGAGTGTTCCATTAAAGGCAGTCTGAAATGATGATTGAACGGCCTAGTCGTCTTGGGTGGGGCTGTGTATTTTTGGATGACAGTTTCTCAAAAGATTGTCCTTCCTTTCTCTCTTTTAGATTTATGGTACATCCTAACTGGTGCACAGAATAGTAAAACCTCTGCTATGAAAAAAGTGTTTCTTTCTTAACATTTCGTCATTCATTCAGTAACAATATGAGTCGCCCAAACAAATGTTAGCATGGGCTCGTTGCGCTTCGATGCCAGCGTGGAATCAAATACGTTTGCTATAGTATCTAATAGAAGAATAGTTGCGCACTCATGAAGATAGGAGGCACCGCGCCTGCGCGTGTCTGTGACCTACATAGCGCCGGCGCCGGGCGCGGGGCACGGACCACACACGGCCCCGACTCCACCGCGCGCCGACACCACCTCCACGTCGCAGCCAACACTGAAAAATTTTGAAATCCCTTTCATGAGTTCATCGACCCCGCTATCGAATCCGCACACTCACACGCTCGTCCTCGCAACCTGCGCCCAAATAGGAAAGAAACAAAAAAACAATTCGCATAACGGTGAATGGGCAGCAGAGCGAGATAACAATATTTCGGCAGCGCCCACCTCGAGAGTGAGGTCGCCGACGAAAAATACTGACGCAATTTTTACATCGTACGTAATTGAGCTGACGAGCGGGAGTAGTGTGCGTGCGCGCCGCGAGCGACGACCGCGTCCGCCGAAACCGACGCGGAATATTTAGGTGAAAGTGTTTCGAATTTCGGCATGACGACATTCGCGCACAGTCGTTATCGTGACTCTGCCGAAACGAGAGGTTCGGCCGCGACTCACGCGCACCTCCCGCCCGCATGACCCGAAGACTCCAGTGGATGTGACCAGTGCCATTCTGAACTATGAGAGTTGGTGTTTACAAAACTAGACGAAAATTGTTGTGTACAGTTGAATAGTTTTCCATCTTGTGATGTTCGTTGTGTGCTGACAAGCTGTCCGCGGGCGACGAGCCGGCCCCTCTAGAGGCGCACCCCGCCTCCGCACACCCTCGCACTCTGCAGACCATGACCTCCACGATGGGTAAATATTGCTACCGAATCACAAACTAACCCCAACTACCTCTCGGTAATAACTTTTATTTTGTCTGAGTTTCTCTGGTTGGCGCTAGAATTATTTTTTATATGACTGATGATGTTTCGTTTTGTTAAGCAAGTGCTAAAATCGTATTTTATTCGGTTTCGTTTCGTTAGCGCATGTAAATGCACTAAATATCAGCAGGCGGCTTGGCGTAGCAGGCCGCGTAGCAGGCTGCTACGCGCTATGCTACGCTCTGCTACGAAACGCTGTATATTTTTTCAATAGAGTGATTCTGCTTGATATGATATGATTGTATTTATCGTAATTTTTGAGCAGAAAGACTCATTAATTTTAGAATGCTAAGTTTAATGTATGCAAGAAATCATTTAGTGTAGTTATCCATGTATTTCATCACTATGATGATAAATTGTGAAGCTTCTAATTTTCTTCCCTAAGCTTTTAATTTCCCGGAACATCATTTTAGGAGAATAATTTTGATAGAAAGAGAGAGATGAATGAACTATTTCAGTCTTTTAAGGTATTTTAGTGTTTTATGTTCTACTAACTAAGCCAGAAGGTTGAAAAGTTGCTAGGTATATAGTGGGCAGAGTCTTATAATGGGTTAAAGGAAAAACTAATTCAGGTCTATGACCAACTTGCGTGCTACTATATTGTTAGTACAAACAAAGTACTGTGAAACAGACAAACAGGATTATTGATCCCTTTTACGACCACTGCTGGTTAATGAACTTGGCGCGCACAATAATATGTATAATTAAACTCGCATGTTTACTATAAATAAAAAAACGAGTTACTTCAAGGTAAGTTTCGGGTTTGCTAGGTACGACTGTATTTATTATTGTATTTTTTAATTGAAGAACTATAATTTAAAGCCTCTATACTAGAGTTAAGTACTCTTTGTTACGTTACAGTATAGTGCTATCATATAGTTCTACACCTAATTTATTAAAGGAAGAAAAATCAACCCAAGTCACAAAGCGGGCTACTGCTTGTTTTATAAAATAAGATATTTTAGTAAGTACAAAGCGCAGTGGTCCTCAAATGTTATCCTCAATTTTATTTGTACATTACATTGCCGAACTACATTTTTTGGGGTCCTCTGAGTTTGTTTTATTTTAGTGCAATTTGAGATCTAAACCCTGAAATGCATGAAACAAATTTAAAATGTAAGCAAATGCATTCGAAACAAATGACAAGCTCCTTTGAGATTTTTGCCAATAAATTAGTAAAGTATCAACTTAAATTTCAAAATAGTTTCGTACAACTCAGGGAAGTCTGGGTATGTAGTAGTTAGTAGTAGTGTTCGTACAACTCAGGGGAGTCTGGATACGTACAACTCAGGGGAGTCTGGATACGTACAACTCAGGCGAGTCTAGATACGTACAACTCAGGGGAGTCTGGATACGTACAACTCAGGGGAGTCTGGATACGTACAACTCAATACTCAATATAGTCTGGATATGCAAAACGCTGCTCTAGAACAGCATCAATAGGAAATAATTTGTTTATTGATTGCAAAACTCACAACCGCCGAACGATAACCGTGACATTCCGGAATCATCTCGTGCATCTCGCTCGTGACTGCATAATGGTCGGTACCGTGCTCTATGACCGTACAACTTTTACTTTCGTTACCACACGGCCTCCCTTTGTCTATCTATGACTCGCGGGTCGATGACCGCGGGTGCCGAAATCTGTTTTTTACGCTCACTTTCCAATACAGTGAAAGCGAGGAGGTACTGAATGTCACTGCTTCCTTTCAATGGTGTAAGTGGGAGGATGGCGGAGCCGACTTTAAATAATAATAGGTGGCCAGCTAGCTCTCTACGATGTATCTGCATTGTTCGTTCTTCGCTAATGATTAATAGGTTTATGGCTGCAGTTTTCAGTCTTTGGCAAGTTTACCACAAAGATGAGACTATTCATCTCATATTTATGTATTACATTATGGTATCAGTGTTTTCTATTACTTAGCAATATATTTCGAATTTTACCTTAATTAGAACACCGCATGAGATTTTGTAGTTAGACAGGAAATTTAAGTTACTGAAGTTTTATATGTTGAACGGAAATATGAACTTCCTTTACTCCGTTACGTCTTATAGGGCGTCCACACTTAGCTCGTCGTCCTGCTACTCGTGCTGCTACTCGTCCTCGTCCTGCCACGAATACTCGCGGAGTGGTGTGGACGCGCATTTCTCTACTTGGCGAATATTTCGTAAATATTCGCGAAATATAGATGCGCGTCCACACGTAATCCAATGCTCCGCACTAGGTAACAAGGGTCCTTTTCCTTCGAATCGCGCCAAAAGGCCGACAGGTGGCAGCGCGGACGAGAAGCAGGAGCAGGACAATGTACGGTCGCCTGCGTCTAAAAGTATACGGGCGGCCATATTAACGAGTGAATCCCGCATATATTATTATAAAGCCTTGTTTATTCCTTAATATAGAATTACAATATTATTTAATACATTTCATTTTCATTTTTTTTTACATCTATTCATTTCATTATATTTAAATTTTAGTATAATTTTAGATTATTTAAATTATAGGATTAAAAAATATATGTATTTTTAGAAATTAAAAATAATAATAATATATGCATGCATTAAGGACCTCAATACTCATATCATTTTTCTCCAAGCTGTTCTGTCGATTGCGTTGTCTATCCATTGTTTTCCTGTAATTTTTGATATTTCGTCGAGCCATCTCTCTACTGGTCTGCCTCTGTTTCGTTTGCCTAAAGGGCCTTTCCATGAGGTTCTTCTTTCAATCTTTTTTGTCCATTTTTCTTCAATCATTCGTGCAACATGGCCAGCCCACTTCCATTTTAATTTTTTACAGTGTTGTAGAGCGTCTATAACTTTAGTTGTATTCCTTATGTCGGTATTCCCGCATATACTGCTTGTATACTTTTAGGCGCAGGCGACCGTACGTGTCCACACCACTTCCCTGCCTCCTTCCCTCGTCACTCGCCACGCAACTCGTCGAGTAATGTGTACGCCCCATTAGAGGTACTCCGAGTTTATCTACACACACAAGTCAATCAAAGACAATCAACGCGCGATTTTTCCAAGAGCATTAGTGTTCACGTTTGAATGTTTGACGGAGAGCAGGAAGTGTGGAAGTCGAAATCGGAAGTAGCTTTAAATTTGGAACGTTTGGCTCGCCAGCGCGTGAGTCAATGCCGCCGGGAAATGTCAAGGCGCATGCGCGGAGGCCGCACTGGTCCTTCTCTAAACTTCGCTGCGGCCTGCGCAGTTGTTTGTTGATGATGAAAATATATTTGCTTACTGAGAAATTAAATTCGATTCTAATGGATTGGTTAGATTTATTGTGATTTTATATCAAAATCCGATATAGAGGTGTGTAGTTACTAATCAGGTAGAACTGATCCGATTACCATTCATGTTTGTGTGAGCTATGAGCAAAAATTATGCTCAAATGAAGACTTTCAATTGAATTGATTCGTTTCTTTGTTGTGCTTCTGCCACCCCGTATGGGGAAAAAGCGTGACGCTATCTATGCTCATAACATAACATATCGTAGCATAACATTTATAGATACAGATATTTTGTATATTTCGTATATATTTATTGCACATAAAAGACAAAACACAGAAAATACAGAGAAGTAATTTACAAAGGCAAGCTTACCTCTAAAAAGAGATGTCTCCCAGCAAACCCAGGATGGACAGAGAAAAATAAAATACAGAACAGGTAGGCCTATGTGCTCAAGTAAGATATTTAAGTATTGATCTATAGGATGCTTGACATCACCGCGTTATCTTTAATCCAGTACTGACCTTAAATTAATAAACCACTTTGTATTGTATTATTGTATTGTAACTAAATTATCTCACAACTTTCTTCGTCTTATTCTTATCCCTGTTTTCTATAGTAGCAACTCCCCAAATGCAACTTGGAGAAACAAAAGCTATTGAAACTTCGTAAAAGCCGGTCGTTGGACTCCAGTAATCTGTCGAGGTCCGACCTCGGCGTGACACTGACATTGCACCTCGGAAATGAGGAATCGGAACACTTCCTGCACACACAAGTTATTACTGACACCTGTAAACTTGTTTATATTGGGATAGGACTAGGACTTGTAGGTTATTGTTTTAAACAGCTGCATATTTAAACTTACCAGTTCAATAACAGTGTCGCTAGGCTTGCATTGTAACTCTGAAACAGTTTCAATAATATGTATAGCTTCTTCTGATTTTATCTAAATATGTATTTTATACATTGTCGTAACACAAGCTTTAGGTTTTTACATATTTATAAAGTAATTCGACATCTTTTTTGTTAGAATAAAATAGTTTATGCAGCATCTGTTGAAGTTTTACAATAAATTCAGATGCTGATGCAACTTCCTAGAAGTGTGTTGTAGCCATAGCCTTCAGATGGACTTCCGACAATGCATGATAATAATAATGCATGATAATGATAATGCATGATAATGATAATGCATGATAATGATAATGCATGATAATGATAATGCATGATAATGATAATGCATGATAATGATAATGCATGATAATGATAATGCATGATAATGATAATGCATGATAATGATAATGCATGATAATGATAATGCATGATAATGATAATGCATGATAATGATAATGCATGATAATGATAATGCATGATAATGATAATGCATGATAATGAAAATGCATGATAATGATAATGCATGATAATGCATGATAATGATAATGCATGATAATGATAATGCATGATAATGATAATGCATGATAATGATAATGCATGATAATGATAATGCATGATAATGATAATGCATGATAATGATAATGCATGATAATGATAATGCATGATAATGATAATGCATGATAATGATAATGCATGATAATTATAATGCATGATAATGATAATGCATGATAATGATAATGCATGATAATTATAATGCAAGATAATGATAATGCATGTTAATGATAATGCATGATAATGATAATGCATGATAATGATAATACATGAAACAATAATTTTCGTAACACGGAAAATGCGTATTAAAGAAACAAACAAACATAAACATTTACATACTTGCTTCTGGCCCCACACTAGGATACCCTGTGACGTGGGAACCAGAAACAGCGACATCACAAACATGTAAACATCCAAGACCTGCGGGTTTTTTTTGTCCCCAGCCGAGATTCGAACCCGGGACCTCTCGCATGGTAGGCAGATGCGCAACCGCTGTATGTAAACATACTTACATACTTCACAAATAATGTAATGTTCATTTAGTTAATTTGCATGATAATATTTTCTAAAGACAGTTTTTGTTTTACCAATTAGCCAGTAAGCAAGTAAGTTACTGGAGACACTCTAATATTAGGTTAAGGCCTATTATATCCACCGTAAGTAAAGAATTGAGCATTCGGCCACCACTTCTAATTCGACAATTCAACACTACCAATAAAGCTCAACACTTTATGCCCAGGCGCAAAAGACACATCGCAGTGAGCTTTGTTAATTATAGAGTACATTGTAATGTACTGAAATAACGAGTAGTTTATTCATATACTAAGGTCGATCGTACAGTACCTATGTACGTACATAAGATGTGTAGGAAGGGTGAGTTGTAAAATATAACGGGCATCGAGGAAAAATATGAGAACATTTACGATATGTGTATGAATGAATGTATGTACTTTTTAGGGTTAGAGAGAAAAGGAACCCTTATAGTTTTGTCAAGTATGTCTGTCCGTCCGTCCGTCTGTCTGTTTGTCCGTCTGTCCTTATGTCACAGCAACATTATTCCGAAACTATTACACAGTTGAAACTTGGTAGGTATGTAGATGTATTCTGTGAACCGCTTTGCGATTTTTGTACAAAAATTGGAAAAATAAAAATTAAGGTGGTCTCCCCATACATGGAACTGAAACAAAAAAAAAACATCAAACCTTTATGTGTGGGGTATCTTAAATAGGTCTTTAAAAATGACGTTGAGGTTTCTGAAATCATTTTTCCTCAAAGTAAATCGTTAACGCTAATGTGTAATGTGTAAGCAATTGTGCGTCCCCCTCCAGGGAGCACTTATCCAGCATCTTGGATATATTGTCTCTGCCCCCCTCTAACTTTTAAAGTAACAGAGTGACAAGTCAAAAAAAAATATGATGTGTACCTCAATACACACTTTCAACGACAATTAGTTTGCACAAAATAAAATAAGCTGTTTTTGAGATATAAAACATTTATTAAAAACCTCAAATATAACTTTGTCATTCATATAAACACTATGAAAAACAAAGTAATTATTTGCTGGTGAAGAATGATAGTGATATTTGGGCTAGATGGATGAGGTGTATTTTGATGCTACTACGGAACCCTTCATGGGCGAGTCCGACTCCCAAATGTCCACTTTTTTAATATAATTCAAGAAAGAATCAGTACTTGCATTAAATATCATGTGCATGATGATAATTACTAATTTTACTATATCATCGAGAAAAAACATCACAATGTCAAGAGTCGGGTTTACCCGGTCAGCTACATAGAAAATCCGTACCTTAATATATAAGACGTACCTACGTACGTACACAATTTAACTGGTTCACTCTCAGAAGCACACCGGTCGAACAAACGAACAATGGAGAACAATAGATAGATAAGATGTGTCGACGAGAGGGTTAAGATCAAATGAATCAAAACAAAAATGATGATACAAATAAAGTTTTTTAACGTGTCTCCTGCTCGTCCACCCGGAAGACAGACGCTCTGGCCTCCTCTGAAACTTGGCTATCGTGACGTCACACGACGGGCCGACGAGCTCGCGAATTATTTTATTACTCTTATTTATACACACTCCATTATCAAGGTCTTTGACTCACAAGTTTATTTTGGCAGCGAGGTGGGTAGCATCTAGCTGTCTAGAGTACACAAGAATTTCACAGTTCGTGTCTTACAATTCGAACGGAACAGTGAAGTTGTTTTTTTGCTGAACTTGGGTACAACTGGACCAGTGCCAGCCACCCTGGATGAAAAAGTGTCACGCTGCATTGGACTACTAAATGTCAGGCTGTCATATTGATATTTTCGGGACCAGCGGCATGATTCTTGCGCTTTCAATATACGGATATCTAGACCTATATTGACAGATTCCCATACAAAATCACTCGATATAGGTGTAGATATCGTATATCGAATGCGTGAGAATCATGTCACAGGGGTACGTTTCTCGCATAGGTATTCGATTCACGGATATCGACAGCTATATCGAGTAATTCCCATACAAAACAATTGAAATAACTGTAGAGATCCGAATATCGAATGCGCGAGAATCATGCCTCTGTCAGAATGCGACTACTAAACATTATTTTTAAATTAAATTAAATTAAATATCGTTTATTTCAGGCTTCTGAGGCCCATACATTAAATTAAATTACATCAAATAGAATTTTTCTATGTATAATATTCTTTTTATCACAAATAAGATCGCCTTTGTACCTGCGTGTTTTGTATTTTGTTTTTGTGCAATAAAGTTCAAAGAGAGATATATCGTCATAAATGATTCACTTATGTGATCATGTGTGACGACGTGTGACCAAAGAAATTGTAGAAATGTGTGTCAAAATTTAAATATGCGCACTTCTTTCAAATCTATCATCAGATCAGTGACGTTTTACTATATTTCTACAAGTAGGTACGTCACAAATGATATAACTCCTTAGCACGCGTTTGCAGTTAGTATGACTTAAATCTCTTATCAGCTATGAAATGCTATTTGTAAACTTTCGCACGCAAATCTTCATGATTTACGTCAAACCGATAAAACACTTTCAATGTGGTTCAAAAAATACATGGATATCCGTTCACACACCGCCCTAAATCGGTCACCATTTCAAAACATTTTTTTTATTTAATACAATAGGATTTTACTTTCTCGCCTTTTTGGAAGATAAATTGAATCAACAAAATTATTAAAAAGGTCATATTTACGTTCTTCGTCAACTGGTTTATAGGTTCAAAAGCCGTTTTTCGAGTCGGTTTATTGCGATAGTAAAATGATTTTTATCATCGAAGGTAAGTTCAACTCCTGTGCCGCTATCGGTCATGCATGACCACCACGCTATCATCATTAACGCGTCATCAGGAAAGTATCTTGTGCAAATTTTTCAAATTGTGTGCAAACTTCTAGCCGGAGTTTATAAATAAAATGAATAATTGGAATAGCTATGAAAAGGTTTTCAACTTCCGCAGAACCTGATAAGTGCGTCACTGGTTTTATAGCAGTTTTGCGAATGAAATCTTAGTATTTGCGAAGTACTGTGCTGCGTTTATTTTGTACGCAAGTACAGCGACGATACGTAGGATCATTCGTTACGCTAATACTGCTATATGCTTATCAGAGCTATAAAACACGATGAATGAAAAGTATCGCGACACGATTCAAATAAAACATCGATGCTTGCGGGAACCCACGTAGTAGTAAAAAATGATCGCAACGCATACGTGTGCAACGATCTTGAACTTGAATATTTATCAATAATAAATATGTACGAGCAATACCCTCACATCTCCGGGCCGTTTTACATCAAGAATCACATATCGATGCCCGAATGTCGTGAGTATTTTAGGACGACCACGAGTCCTGTTATGGATTATGTGTGTAGTTGTTATGATTTTGTCTCGACAAATTTACACACCACAGTATAACTCTCAGGTACGAATCAATCATCAAATTCTTATATCAATACTTTTTCTCTGCACAGATTACAGTGTCTAATAAAACTATTTCTTACATCTTCGTTGTATTGCATGAAATTATCTGATTGGAGCTATAACGTTTGTTTTCTTTGTCCACAGGAATAATGACACTCAGCCGTGGCCCGTGTGACCTGGACAACATGAGTCTGTTCCAAGACCTCAAACTCAAGAGGCGGAAAGTTGACTCCCGATGTAGTAGCGATGGTAAGCCACCTTCCATTGCCATTTACTTTAAGATAATTTAAAACACAAGACAGCGAAGCGACTAGTCGGGGTACGGAAATCAGCATAGTGTGTTTTACCGGAAGATTCTAGATATTATTAACGCTTGTTAGGCATGTCGTTGTCACATTTAGATAAGCTACGCTCATCTTCAAGTCGACTGTTGGCCGAAATCAGAACATGGACTGTTTCCTCCTATAAGGTCAAAGATCAGTTTTATGACAACGGTGAATATGACTTGTGCTATGTGTGTGTGTGTGTGTGTGTGTGTGTGTGTGTCACTGGTATCATTTTATACTATCTAAACTGGTCTTCGACCATTGATCCAACTTGTATGTAGTTCCCTAGTATGTCTTGTCTATACCACAGGAGGTCAGGAATCATTTAATATTCTGCAACAGTCCGTGCGATTCATTGTAACGCTTCTCACAGCAAGCGCTGTCACTTTCTTCGGTGGTAGAGCATTCCTCACCTTGCCACTTGCGTTTTCGTTTTCTATCGTACTCCAGCTGTAACAAAACAAAACAAATCATTCTAATCCAGTCATCAAGTTCACGTTACGCAACCAGAAACGTGCTAAATGATAAATGAATACATCAATATCCAAATTAGTGTTCGGTAATAGGCGTCATCGAATTAAGTTGAATAACATCTCAACTCGCCGTAACTCGCGGGAGAGAAAAATTAACAGGTTTTGAGAAATGCCGTGACTTTCACTTGGAGCAAAAAAAACTCCCAAACTCAAGATCCGGTTCTTTGAGCGGCCACAGAGCACGCCATATTGCAAAATATAAATAGCAGTGATCGTAATAACAAAAGCGTGTTATTTATGAGGGCGATATTCATCTGACAAATTGCATTGTTGTTATTTTAAATCTTATAATCTCAATTTATGTGAATTGAACTGAAAACAAAATAATGATTAATTTAATGAATGTGTAGTGAATTTCTTTAAGTTTTTACAAACCATGCTACAAACCAACGAATTACACATATACGCATACTGTTATACATAATTCGGCTTGATTTCTTGCACGGTATTTTTTTACGCCAGTTTTTGATTTATTATAGTGCACTTGTATCAACCCATCATTACGCAACTGTGACACCGGCGCGCACGCAGGCCCCATGTCGAGTGTCAGTGATAAAGAAAGTTTACATAGAGCAGCGGTGAAAGCAATAAAATTCGTAATTATCGTCTGTGAACTGATGAATAAGGTATGAGAGAAAAATTTGCGCATTGTCCAACAAGGTAATATTGTAACGGTTATCTTGAAATGTGATAATGATTATGATGTTAAATTCTTCTTTATAAAGATTGCTACTCGTATTTACATTCCCACAACCTTTTCAAATTTGGATCCCCAATTTTGAATAAATTTACGTAATGTTGCTGATTTTAATAAATCAATCATCTGCAATTTAATCTAGCCTGCTTTAAATAGCACCATTATTTGTACTTCTTTTTGTGACGATAAATATTATTAATATTATTATTAATATGTTTGCTTTGAAGATTAACTTTCAAATAATACGTGTTGAAGAGGATAAGGTAAACAGATAAATAATTTGGAAGATGAAAAAGTTTCAAAGAAGAATAAGACTGACAATATTATGTGTAGTCAGATGCGTATCACTTGACAAAAGAATGTTGAAGAAAATTTAAATTGTAGACAATAAAACTACGCAAGCATGCACATACAGAGCGATAAACCCTGTCGCTGCGTAGTCGTGCCGCATGTAGGGGTGTGTCATGACTCTGACGTGACATGACGCGGCGTGACGTTTGCTTCAAGTATAGCGTGCCCCTTATTGATGCAATGCCTACTAAAATGACGTTACAATGGCGGTTATCTGTGAATGAATGACTGTCATTTAAAATGACTGTGTTGTATTTTTTTTTCAGGAATTCTTTTACTTTTTTGAACAAAGAAATAAGTTGATTTGCAAATAAGTCCTTAAAAAAATATGTAATAGTATCTGTGGTAAAAGAAAAAATATAATTATTTTGCCATTCGATGCTGTATCAAGGGAGGCGAGATGCCCAAAACAGCTAGAAAGATCCATTTATTGATCGCATCCGACCATCACGTGAGCGTCACGGTGCGGTCAGGGGTGCGGGGTGCGGCGGTGACCTACTTCCATAGGTCGGGGACCGCGGCGACCTTCGCTCCTCGTGACGAGGGACCATCCGCCCGCCCAACCCTCCGCCCGCCCTGCAATAAGACAGAATACATATGATATTTTCCTGGAAAACTACACTCGTAGTACTACAATTCCTGTGTTGTATATTGCGAGTTGCGACGCCTAAATAAAAGCTTATCGGTCTATTTATTTACGTTTACCGATCGACAGCTACAGTCGCAAATTGGCTCGTTTGGTATCCTGGGCCCGAATCTTACTGTTCACAAGCATACCACAAGCCTGGCACAAACTTGAATACGAGGCATTTGGTATTCTACTAAAACCGGAATCGCAATTCACAAGCGCCAGCGTGACGCCAGCCTAATTCGTATTCTACTATCCAAAACGTACTCACGCTGGCGCCAGTCTGACGCCAGCGTACTTTGTTCTACTGTCCAAAGCGTTCTTACGCTGGCGTCAGTTTGTGCCAGGCTTGTGGTATGCTTGTGAACCCAGCTTGTGAATTCGGGCCCTGACTGCTGAACCCAGAAAAGCATCAGTAAGTAATAAGTAGATTATATATATGTGTTATTTTTTAATATTAGGTTTTTCTGGGAATTTTACGAATGGAATTGATAATTTAAACTTAGAATCTATTCTCTCTATACAACAGTCGGTAAACATTATAACTTATTTTTAATTAGGTGAACACTTGTAATGCTAGAAAATGAACGGTCAAGTGTGAGTAGGACTCGTGCACCAAGGGTTCCGATCACACTTAGAGAGCGTAACATGTGTAATTAAGTTTCCACATAAAAACTAAAGTACGAATATGTCATCCATGTAAACAAAATTAAATATTTTTATAAAAAGGCAGAAACTTGCAGTTTTCAGATTTTTCCCTTTGCTTGTGTTATAAGACTTTGCTTTTTGCCAAATTTCATCATTGTAGGCCTACGGGAAGTACACTTATAGGTTTTAGGTCCATAGCAATTACTATGAAAATCCAAGAATGACAGCATGGCCGTAGCGTTGGATTGCGTTGACCTAGAAGGTTGATTTTTTCATAGTTATATGCGACCACAGACCTTAAAAATTAATACAAATTTCAGCTTGATACGTCCACGTGTTATTGATGTAGAAGGTACAGAGACGGGCGGACGGATGGACGGTCGGACAACAAAGTGATCCTATAAGGATAAGGGTTCCTTTTTTTCCTTTTAAGGATCGGAACCCTAAAACTAGTTTCTTTTGAGCTTGAGATTCAGTTTTAAATTGCATTTACATATACACCAATTTACTTCCTGAGTAGCACAAAATAATTTTGAATTTTAATTTGTCCCTTAACTAATTTAATGGCGAGTTACAATTTCATAGGATTATCATTTGTTTATATTGCTTTGACAGAACCTAAAGGGCTTTGGGTAAAGTTGGCGTCGTTTTGACGTTTCCTTAGAGTTTGGTCGATTTTGAGTATTGGCGGCCACTCATGAAAGTTGTAAATTTTGAAAGAGCAATTCAAAATAAACTAATCTTACTATCGAGTACTATAGCTAAATAAGCTATGGAGTACATATAGCTAAATAATTTCGGCCTGATATATCGCACTTTATAGTTTTTTCAGTACGAGTTGTGTTACATTGAAGCTCTAATTATCTCAGCTTTGAAATGTTGTACAGCAATGCTTACTCTTTAAATATAATACTATATGCTACCAAATAATGATAAAGATATCAGTAGCCACGAATAAAAATAACCGGCCAAGTGCGAGTCGGACTCGCGCACGAAGGGTTCCGTACCATTACCTATAAAAAACTATTACTAACTAATTTCTAAGTATTATTTTTTAAGTAAATAATATATTACTCAATATATTGTGAACATTTTAAGCGTCTACCTGCTACCATTATCAATATCGAGCAAAAATGAGCAATAAAATCACGTTTGTTGTATGGGAGCCCCCCTTAATATTAAATTTCTTTTGTTTATTAGTATTTTCTGTTATAGCGGCAACAGAAATACATCATCTGTGAAAATTTTAACTGTCTAGCTACCACGGTTTATGAGATACAGCCTGGTGACAGACAGACAGACAGACAGCGAAGTCTCAGTAATAGGGTCCCGTTTGGCACTCTTCGGGTACGGAACCCTAAAAATGACGCCAATGGTCCATAGTAGGTTACCCAGACCCCTTTCAAAGTTTCGTGCAACTCAGGGGTCTTCCGTTTAGTTTAGTGAATTTTATTGCTAATAGGGTTCAAAAGCAAAGTTTCGAATACAAATGCAGCTCCGTGTTCCTATAATTGTAACGTCACCGATTTGCATAAACCCCGCGGCATTGCACC